>JAHRHZ010000010.1:533811-554954 GCA_024137785.1 Ginglymostoma cirratum
TCCTCTCCACCTATCCTCTCCTCTATCCGCCTCCCCCTCTCTCCCTATTTATTTCAGAACCCTCTTCCCCTCCCCCATTTCTGATGAATGGTTTAGGCCCGAAACGTCAAGTTTTCCTGCTCCTATGATGCTGCTTGACCTGCTGTGTTCATCCAGCCCCATGCTTGTTATCTCGGATTCTCCAGCATCTGCAGTACCTTTTATCTCTTATCTATGATTACTTTGGGGGTTCTGCTTTATAATTTAGCTCCCCATTATTCAGCGAATTTCAGCAGAACCTCCTCTCTAGTCCTACCAGTGCTGTTGGTACCATAGGTAAAGAGGATGAGTGGTTCCTCCCCTTCCTCTCCAAGTTCTTCTCCAGGCTTGAGATGTCCTTAACCCTGGCACCAGGCAAGCAACACAGCGTTCAGGACTCACGCTCACGGCTGCAAAGAACTGTATCTAACCCCTTAATTATCACTCTCTGCTACCACTGCTACATTCCTATTCTTCCTCTTTTCCCCCCCCAAGGCACCTTGTATCAAGATGTTGTGGTCAGTTTACTCATCCTCCCTTCAGTCCCCGCTCTCATCTGCGCAGCTTGCAAGAACCTCGTAACCACTGGCCAATTGCAAGGGCTGAGGCTCCTGATTTTTAACCCCCGGGTCCTCCTATCTAAATGTTCAAGATGACAGTGGAGTAGCAGGGCTGAGCCCGAAGCTTGTCTGGTCCCAGCTGCTTCCTTTCTCCTCTTCTTTTTGCTTTTTCTCTTTTTTTTTTTTCTTTAATGCCCGCAGAGTAGCGGGTGAAGGAGGAGGCCTCCAGTCGCAGCAACACCAGGACGAGCCGGACACAGCTTCACCCTAACCCAGGATCTCCCAGCAAGCGAGAACCAGGTCCTGGGCTGACTCCCCTGGCCCAAACTCGCAGCCTAAGTTGACGCTCCAGGTCTGCGCCTAGGCCCCGAGCTCCTGAAGGAGCGGTAGCGTTGGCGAAAGGGATGATGAAGGGTCCCGACAGCCAGTGGCCAGCGGCAACATCTGGAAGAGCATCGGATGTGGAACAGGAGGTACGGAACCCACACATCCCCAGGCCCATGGCTCCAGTTCGGACGCGACAGTTACAGTTGTGGAGCAGCAGAGGCCTGTAAGCGAGACCCCTGAGCCCGTTACGGAAACCCAGGAGCCTATTTCAGAGACTCTGGCTGATGTCAAGCTGCAACTGGAGGAGCAGTGGGGGAGGAACAAGAACAAAGGAGAAAGATAATTCTATTGCAATAAAATCTTGCACCACATTCAGTGTTTCAAGATGATGCTGGAGCGTGACGACACTTTGTGTATAACACGCAGAAAAACACTTTTTACAGTATTTATTTTATGCATGTGACAACAAATCTAAATCATATCTGTCTGAATGCAGTCATGCCCTCCTGGCCCTGATCGCAGACTAATTTTGAATGATCTAGTCTGCGAGGTGTGACCACCCTCTGGATGTAGCGCACAATGTCTGCAGTTCATACTCTGGCTTCTCAACTCTAATCTGAAGTTCCTGAAGCTGCATACACTCACTCCAGGTATGTTAGCACTGGATCATATTCGTGTCCAGTAGCTCCCACATATTGACGCAGCAGCACATCACCCATCTTGCCATCGTTATCATATTTGATTTAGCTTATAAATTAATTCACTACTGTTTACGTTTCAATGATATTTTGATGTTATGAAAAGAAATAAGTCATCTGCATCAATCTTATACCTCAGTTATTTTAAGAGAAGAAAGAAGAAAAATGCTAGAGACCTAAACACAAACTGAAGACCTGAGTTTTACCTTAAAAACTGGAGATATTTACTAATCCTACTTACCAATCAGCTGCTTTCCCTATACTCGCATCACGCTGTGGTTCGTAACTTAGCTACTGTCTCAGTGCAAGTCAGCCTGTTGATCCATACCTTTCATCCCCTCCCACTTTCCTCTCAATCTGGAGAGTTTGGTGCACTGAATTTCCACTTTGAACAAGGTTCCCAACAGTATACTGACTCAGCCTTTGCCTTACTCTGCTAAGGTCTCACGCTGACCATGTTCCTCACTAACAATATCAGCACTAACCTCCAGAGGTGTAACCTGTAGTGGTTCCCTAGCCAGGGGAAGCTGCTGTTAAACAAGGGCCACCTGAGTCCCATAGACCTTTGATACAGTTCTTGAGTCAATTTGTAGCTTGGGCTGTGGATGCTGTGGTTGGTTCACTCGCTGAGCTGGTTTGTTGGCTCGTTAGTTCGCAGACATTTCCTTACCCTGCTGGGTAACACCATCACTGCAGCCTTTAGGGAAGGAAGCTGCCATCCTTACTTGGTCTGGTCTACATGTGACTCCAGACCCACAGCAATGTGGTTGATTCTTAACTGCCCTCTGGGCAATTAGGCATGGGCAATAAATGCTGCCCAGCCAGCGACACCCTCATCCCGTGAATGAATAAAGAAAGAAAAAGAAAAAAGCCTCTGATGAAAACATAACAGCACTTCATCGGAGGCTGCACTGATGATGTTACCCAGCAGGGTAATGAAACGTCTGTGAACTAACGAACCAACTTGGCGAGCGAACCAACCACAGCTTTGATACAGTATTTGAGAAGCCAGTCATCTTTCGTGATCCAGACCCCCTGCTTACACTTGGAAGAGCTCGAGAGTAGGTGATAGAAGAGCGTGTGTAAGTAACCAAGGGAAGAAATACTAGGGTATTTGTCTGCTATTATTGCATGAAAATGAATTGTCCACTAACGGTGCATATAATTATTCATGGAGGTGACAGTCATGAAGGCCAAGTATGGATTTATGTCGCAAGTCTGGTTTATTACTCAAGCTGATATTGAATTGTAGGCAAGGAAGATAGTTTCTTTGTTTGCACTGGTTGTGGATTGGCCACAAAGGGGATCAGACTGCTTTGTGAAAGGTGGGTGATGTTACACTGAAGTAAAGACTACAGAGGTAATCTGTGTTGGGGAGCTCCTTGCAACAGTCACTGAGGAGTGCTGTGAGTGATGCTGATTCTGCTGATCTGCTTGCCAGACGTAACAACCAAAAGGTTGAAGTTATGAAAAGTATGGCACACTCTAATGGACAGGCAACCTGGAGGATACTGCAGCATTCAGTCTGACCACTCCAGGCATTGAAAGTGTACTTTATCACACAAATAGTTTAATCAATGAACACCTCATTGTAACTCCTTTCTGTTGCTGTTCGAGCCACTCTGTCTGAAATTGTTATCCATAGGAGCAATGGCTAGACTTTGCAACCCAGAAGTAATCGTTTGACATTCTTTTCAGTGGAAGTTAGAGCTGAATTTCAAAGGATGAACTGCAGGAACTTTGCGTTGTTGTCACGAGTTTTCAGGACATTGAGGAAGCGGAAGCTTATTCTTTTATCGTGTGTGTGTGTGTGTTTTTGTTTTGTAGGCACTTTCAATTCAGTGTAGATGCTGTTGATCACATTGTGGACCATGGCAAAATGAAAAAAAAACTTCAGTGAGCAGAGGAAAGAGTTTTGTCCTGTTGTCTGTGGATGAATCAATCCCTGTGACTGCCTGACATGATCCTGTGCCTCAGGATCTGAGGGTCAAGACCGCCTTCACAACCAAACAGAAAATAATGTAGCCAGCTGCATTAACCTCAGGCCCTCTTGTAGCGGGTCACTGAGTTGCACTGCTGTCCCTTTTACTGTTGTGCACTATACTTAATGCATGGTTTTTCAGAAAAATCTTGAATTTGCTTATGCAGTTTGGGGAAGTCCTGTGATGCAGTGTTAGCATCCCTATATCTGGGCCAGACATTCTGGGATCCAATCCCAGCTTTGGACTTGAGAGCCATTGAAGTTGTGTCATAACACAGTCCAAACAGATTGATAATCAATCTGTAAATCCTGCCGATAAACCTATGGCAGGCAATAAGAGCAGGAGAGTTTCCGAGATAACAAGGTGTAGAGCTGGATGAACACAGCAGGCCAAGCAGCATCAGAGGAGCAGGAAAGCTGACGTTTCGGGTCTGGACCCTTCTTCAGAAAAATGTGTTTCCTGGTCAGCCAGAACCATGTGGGAGCTGCAGCACAACAACCTGTCCGTTATGGGACTGTACACACGGGTTTAGGTTCTTGTCATGAGCACGTGTCATTCTCATTCAGAGGAACTATCTCTCATTTTATAGCCTAGGAAGAGGTAGTGTACCTGACAAGTTGCGTTGTGGATCTCATGAGGCTCCACTCCCCCCCCCCCAGTATCAACATCAACATCATCATCACTCACAGCACTCCTCAGTGACTGTGACTGTTGCATGCTCCTCCTGTAGGATGTGGGAGGTAAGGGTCACCACTAGTGTCCCTGCTGACTTCATCTGCGGGAAGTGCACCCACCTCCAGCTCCTTGGAAACTGTGTTAGGGAACTGGAGCTGGAGCTAGATGAACTTCGGATCATTTGGGAGGCTGAGGGGGTGATTGAGAGGAGTTACAGGGAGGTAGTCACACCTCAGGTACAGGAAAAAAGTAGATGGGTTACAGTCAGGGGACGGAAAGGGAACAGGCAGACAGTGCAGGGATCCCCTGTGGCCGTTCCCCTCAATAACAGGTATACCGTTTTGGATTCTGTTGAGGGGGATGACTTACCAGGGGTAAGCCATGGGGTACAGGTCTCTGGCGCAGAGTCTGTCCCTGTTGCTCAGAAGGGAAGCGGGGAGAGGAGGAGAGCATTAGTCGTTGGGGACTCCATAGTTAGGGGGACAGATAGGAGATTCTGCGGGAACGAGAGAGACTCGCGGTTGGTGTGTTGCTTCCCAGGTGCCAGGGTCCGTGATCTCTCGGATCGTGTTTTCGGGATCCTTAAGGGGGAGGGGGAGCAGCCCCAAGTCGTGGTCCACAGAGGCACCAACGACATAGGTAGGAAAAGGAACCGGGATGTAAGGCAGAAATTCAAGGAGCTAGGGTGGAAGCTTAGAGCGAGAACAAACAGAGTTGTTATCTCTGGTTTGTTACCTGTGCCACGTGCTAGCGAGGCGAGGAATAGGGAGAGAGAGCAGTTGAACACATGGCTACAGGGATGGTGCAGGAGGGAGGGATTCAGATACCTGGATAATTGGAGCTCATTCTGGGGTAGGTGGGGACCTCTACAAACGGGATGGTCTGCACCTGAACCAGAGGGGTACCAATATCCTTGGGGGGAAATTTGCTAATGCTGTTCAGGAGGGTTTAAACTAATTCAGCTGGGGGATGGGAACCTGACTTGTAGCTCCGGTGTACAGGAAGTTGAGAGTAGTGAGGTCACGAATAAGCTTTCAAGGTCGCAGGAGTGTACCAGCAGGCAGGAAGGTGGTTTGAAGTGTGTTTACTTCAATGCCAGGAGCATCCGGAATAAGGTGGGTGACCTTGCAGCATAGGTTGGTACCTGGGACTTTGATGTTGTGGCCATTTCGGAGACATGGATAGAGCAGGGACAGGAATGGTTGTTGCAGGTTCCGGGGTTTAGATCTTTCAGTAAGATGAGGGAAGGTGGTAAAAGAGGGGGAGGTGTGGCATTGTTAGTCAAGGACAGTATTACGGTGGTAGAAAGGACGTTTGATGAGGACTCGTCTACTGAGGTAGTATGGCTGAGGTTAGAAACAGGAAAGGAGAGGTCACCCTGTTGGGAGTTTTCTATAGGCCTCCGAATAGTTCCAGAGATGTAGAGGAAAGGATAGCAAAGATGATTCTGGATAGGAGCGAAAGGAACAGGGTAGTTGTTATGGGGGACTTTAACTTTCCAAATATTGACTGGAAACGCTATAGTTCAAGTACTTTAGATGGGTCAGTTTTTGTCCAATGTGTGCAGGAGGGTTTCCTGACACAGTATGTAGATAGTCCAACAAGAGGCGATGCCACATTGGATTTGGTACTGGGTAATGAACCAGGCCAGGTGTTAGATTTGGAGGTAGGTGAGCACTTTGGTGATAGTGACCACAATTAGGTCACGTTTACTTTAGCGATGGAAAGGGATAGGTATATACCGCAGGGCAAGAGTTATAGCTGGGGGAAAGGCAATTATGAGGCGATTAGGCAAGGCTTAGGATGCATAGGATGGGGAGGGAAACTGCAGAGGCTGGGCACAATTGGAATGTGGAGCTTGTTCAAGGAATAACTACTGTGTGTCCTTGATAAGTATGTACCGGTCAGGCAGGGAGGAAATGGTCGAGCGAGGGAACCGTGGTTTACTAAAGAAGTTGAATCTCTTGTCAAGAGGAAGAAGGAGGCTTATGTAAAGATGAAGTGCGAAGCTCAGTTAGGGCGCTTGAGAGTTACAAGTTAGCTAGGAAGGACCTAAAGAGAGAACTAAGAAGAGCCAGGAGAGGACATGAGAAGTCTTTGGCAGGTAGGATCAAGGAAAATCCTAAAGCTTCCTATAGGTATGTCAGGAATAAAAGGATGACTAGAGTAAGATTAGGGCCAGTCAAGGACAGTAGTGGGAAGTTGTGCGTGGAGTCTGAAGAGATAGGAGAGGCGCTAAATGAGTATTTTTCATCAGTATTCACACATGAAAAAGACAATGTTGTTGAGGAGAATACTGAGATACAGGCTATTAGACTAGACGGGATTGAGGTTCATAAGGAGGAGGTGTTAGCAATCCTGGAAAGTCTGAGAATAGATAAGTCCTCTGGGCTGGATGGGATCTATCCTCAGATTCTCTGGGAAGCTGGGGAGGAGATTGCTGAGCCTTTAGCTTTGATCCTTTTGTCTTTGTTGTCGACAGGAATAGTGCCAGAAGACTGGAGGATAGCAAATGTTGTCCCCTTGTTCAAAGAGGGGCGTAGAGACAACCCTGGTAATTATAGACCAGTGAGCCTTACTTCGGCTGTGGGTAAAGTGTTGGAAAGGATTATAAGAGATAGGATTTATCATCATCTAGAAAGGAATAATTTGATTAGGGATAGTCAACACGGTTTTGTGAAGGGTAGGTCGTGCCTCACAAACCTTATTGAGTTCTTTGAGAAGGTGACTAAACAGGTGGATGAGGGTAAAGTGGTTGACGTGGTGTACATGGATTTCAGTAAAGCGTTTGATAAGGTTCCCCATGGTAGGCTATTGCAGAAAATTCGGAGGCATGGGATTGAGGGTGATTTAGCGGTTTGGATCAGAAATTGGCTAGCTGTAAGAAGACAGAGGGTGGTGGTTGATGGGAAATGTTCATCCTGGAGTTCAGTTACTAGTGGTGTACCGCAAGGATCTGTTTTGGGGCCACTGCTGTTTGTCATTTTTATAAATGACCTGGATGAGGGTGTAGAAGGATGGGTTAGTAAATTTGCGGATGACACTAAAGTCGGTGGAGTTGTGGATAGTGCGGAAGGATGTTGCAGGTTACAGAGGGACATAGATAAGCTGCAGAGCTGGGCTGAGAGGTGGCAAATGGAGTTTAATGCGGAAAAGTGTGAGGTGATTCACTTTGGAAGGAGTAACAGGAATACAGAGTACAGGGCTAATGGTAAGATTCTTGGTAGTGTGGATGAGCAGAGAGATCTCGGTGTCCATGTGCATAGGTCCCTGAAAGTTGCCACTCAGGTTGATAGGGTTGTTAAGAAGGCGTACGGTGTGTTAGGTTTTATTGGTAGAGGGATTGAGTTTCAGAGCCGTGAGGTCACGTTGCAGCTGTACAAGACTCTGGTGCGGCCTCACTTGGAGTATTGCTTGCTGTTCTGGTCACCGCATTATAAGAAGGATGTGGAAGCATTGGAAAGGGTGCAGAGGAGATTTACCAGGATGTTGCCTGGTATGGAGGGAAGGTCTTATGAGGAAAGGCTGAGGGACTTGAGGCTGTTTTTGTTAGAGAGAAGAAGGTTAAGAGGTGACTTAATAGAGACATAGAAGATGATCAGAGGATTAGATAGGGTGGACAGTGAGAGCCTTTTTCCTCGGATGGTGACGGCTAGCACGAGGGGACATAATTTAAATTGAGGGGTGATGGATATAGGACAGATGTCAGAGGTAGGTTCTTTACTCAGAGAGTAGTAAGGGCATGGAATGCCTTGCCTGCAGCAGTAGTAGACTCGCCAACTTTAAAGGCATTTAAATGGTCGTTGGATAAACATATGGGTGATAATGGAATTGTGTAGGTTAGATGGGCTTCAGAATGGTTTCACAGGTTGGCGCAACATCGAGGGCCAAAGGGCCTGTACTGCGCTGTTATGTTCTATGTTCTATGTTGCAAGGAGCTCCCCAACACAGATTACCTCTGTAGTCTTTACTTCAGTGTAACATCACCCACCTTTCACAAAGCAGTCTGATCCCCTTTGTGGCCAATCCACAACCAGTGCAAACAAAGAAACTATCTTCCTTGCCTCCAATTCAACATCAGCTTGAGCAATAAACCAGACTTGCTACATAAATCCATACTTGGCCTTTATACTTGGCTTTTGGGGTGAGGCAGGGGTACTTTTTAAGAACATTAATGAGACAACAAAATGTTCAAGTTTAATTATGTTCTTGTAAATTTTTAATTTTTTTTGTGTTGGGAAGTTTGCTCCAGGATTTAGAAATTTCAGAATTATAGACCTGGCTGACAACCCAAATGCTAATGGTACGACGAAGGAGGGGAGTGAGCAAGCAGACACAGCCCGAGAAGTAAAGTTCATAGAAAACATTTAGAGTTTGGGGTTATGGAGATGGGAAGCGACAATGCCATCAGTGATGAGTATTTCAAACTATGGTGCTGAAGGACCGGGGCCAGGAGAGGTCGGTAAGTTTGAGTGATCTGGACTTGGTGGAAGATAGAATTTGGCGAGCAGAGGTTTTTGTTTTCCTCATTCGTACATGGGATGTGGGCATTGCTGTCTAGGCCAGCATTTATTTGCCTATGCCTAATTGCCCTGAGGGCTGTTAAGGGTCAGCCACATTGCTGTGGGTCTGGAATAACATGGAGCCCAGACCAGGTAAGGATGGTAGGTAAGGATTGTTGGAAATGAGACAGGTTACCAGGGATGTGGGCATGGAGATGGGAGCAGAGATTTGCAAGGTCTGCAAAGGGTGAGTTGCGATTCTATGGAGAACTTTATGGCAGTTCTGAAAGGAAGACCTTTTGAAAGGAGACCTTACAAGGCCTTGTAATTATGTACAAGTTCTTGCATAAAAGGAACTATTTACATAACCAAGTGAAGAAGGGAAGATTGGTGGGCACCAATTTAGTGGCATTGACGATGACAAATTCCTTATTGATCTTCTTAAGAACTCTTAGCTCCTCAAATCACAGGCTGTTTCTCTGCCATATTTGCGGCTCGCAAGCAAGCATGGGAGAGAACTAGCCTCTGCAGTTCAAGGAGCATCTCCTCACCAACTCTGTGAACTCTGCTTGCGTTAACAACCTTTCCCTGGTCATGCCCTACCCATGATTGGATTTCCTCAGACACTTTGGAGCCTTCCAGAGGTGAGTCCAGCTATCACTCCTGAGTATTTTGAGCCCTGAAGTACCTATCTTTTTTCAGAACAGATTAAATGTTGGTTATAGCCTTAGTCTCTAACATGTATCAATTCTTTTCCAGAAGAGTGGGTGCGGCCAATAATGAAGCGGGAGAAGCAGGTCCTCCTACATTGGGGTTATTGCCCTGACAGGTAAGTATCTAGCTTTGAGTTGCATGTTAGATTAAAGTGGCCATATGTATATTATAGGTAAAGTTTGGAGGAAAAGTTAGTCCAGTTTGCCTTAGCTCAGTTATATAGTCAGAGACTATTAACACAATGACACAGAAGGAGACTATTCGTCTGTTGAGTCTTCACTAGCTATCTGTACAGCAATTCAATCGGTCCTATTTGCTCGCTATATCCCTGTATCCCTTCAAGTTTATTTCTCTCAAGTATCTATGCAATTTCCTTTTAAAATCATTCATCGTCTCTGCTTTCTCTACCTACCTGGGCAGTGAATTCAAGATCATTGCCACACTGTGTGCAAAGAAGTTCTATCTCAATTGTTCCCGATCCTTCCATTTCTTATTCCCCTCCTTTGCATTTCTCATCCAGGACCTTAAATTTGTATCTCCTTGTCCCTGGGCCATCATCTAATGGGGAGAGTGTGATTTTTTTTTTCTCCTGAGTTGCTGGCAGTAATCTCCTGGAGATCAGTCTTTAATTCCTGGATACACCAGGACAACCCTGAAGGATTAACAAACCTGCTGGCAGCCATCAAAGAGAGGCCAGTTTTACAGTAACACATTCCAGAATTTTGGAGTGAGGGAGTGTTGAAATTTATGTGCTAGTTGGAGAGGATTAAGGGTACGTGTTTTCAAGAGAATTTAAATAATGGTTTCAAAGAGACCAAGTCAGGTTGATAATGTCAACATGCAGATACGAATGTGGAGTTGGGAAACTAACAAGGAAAGAAATCATGTAATTTATGTGAGAGTTTTATACTTGAATAAATGATGTGCCCAAGCTGGGGTGAGTGAGTGCTCATTTGTGAGGACAGGATGCTGGCATTTGGAGTTTTGAAGGATGAGGGAGAATCTTGTTGAAACTTAAAGAATATTGAGAGGGCTGGATAGATTGGACATGGAGAAGATGTTTCCACAAGTAGGAGAGACTGGGATCCCAAGGGCACAGCCTCCGTGAAGGGACAATTCTTTAGAATTGAGATAAGGAGGAATTTCTTCAGCTGTTGGGTGGTTAATCTGTGGAACTCATTGTGGCTGTGAAGGCTAAGTCTTATTTAAGACAGAGATAGATAGGTTCTTGATTAGTAAGGTGATTAACGGTTACGGAAGAAGGCAGGAATGGGATGGGATTGAGAAACGTAGACGCATGATAGAATGGTGGAGCAGACTCAATGGGCCAGATGGCCTAATTTTACTCCTGTATCTTGTGGTCTTACGGAGAGTAATTCAGGGCCTGTTAAATGACACATCGATATGAATGATTTCACTTTGGATTTGAATTTGATTAATTCCTTCAATTCGGTATGAAAGATGAATGGAAGACCATGTGAGGTAATTGTTGACAGTGAAGATATCTTTGCACTGCCTGAATGTGTGTTAAAGGCAAGTTCAACCAAGTATGTTCAAAAATTAATTGGATTATTGTCTGGAAAAAAATGTGCTGTGATCGATTGGCTCCTTCAATGAGCTAGCACAGACGTGACAGGCTGTGAATGGTCGTCTTCTCTACTGTAACCATTCTTTGATTCCATGATTCTGCATCAGTTGTAATAAATGCAGAATCAGATCTGTGATTTCTACATTCCGTGTAATTGCAATACATTAAAAGGATGCATGGAGCAGACTCATGACGTGGATGGTTGACTTTCTCATCCCATCAGTTTCTCATCGTCAAATCATCCCTATTCAATAGAACTGAAAGTTTAGCTAACTCATCACGTGCAGATCCCACAACCAGTCCAAGTCATTGCGATAAATGCAAAACATGAACTTACGTTTCCACAATGACAAGTCAAACTGTAACAACTTTATTCATTACCAGGATGTGTAGGTATGGCTGACAGGACCAGCATTTATCGCCCATCCCAAATTGCCCATGAGAAAGTGGTAGTAAACTGCTGCCTTGAATGCAAATGTGTGCCTTGCTAGAAATTTCAGAGAGCACTTGAATCAGCCATGTTGTATGCATCTGGATTTGCATGTAGATAAGATCAGACTTCCTTCCCTAAAGCACATGAGTGGGCAAAATGGGTTTTCTGTGATATGCCAGGAGTTTCATAGTGTCAATTACTGACACTAGCTTTTTATTCCGTGTTTATTTAATTTTTTTGAATTTATCTTCTCCAGAAACCATTAAACCCATGCGGGATTTGAATTTGTGCCTGTGGATTACTAATCCGGCAAAAGAGCAACTATGCTACTGTACTCTGCTTATAAACAACTGTTTATTGACTACACCCATAAAAACCACTCCTTGAACATGGAGTATATAATTAGTTAGCAGATATCAATAGTTATAGAGAGGGCCATTGAACAATTTCAGTAATGAGTGAATTACTCGACCAAATGATAAACAGAGTTTGTAAGGCTAGATCAGTGTATCAACGTAATTTGACATTTGCTAAATCAGTGGCAGCTAGATTATAGTTGAGATCGATGTCTAAGATTTGTCCAATTTGTTGATATTGATTACTTGTTAACTCCTTAACTCCTTGGATTAGATAGTTAATTTATTGGATAGAACAGAGTCTTTGTGCTGGTGGTTAACAATGCTTCTCGAGCTTATACAACCTTATCCTTAGTAACAAGGTTTTCAGTTGATATTCCTGCTCTGGGACAATGGTGTTAGTTTCTACAACATTGAATTGATGGAAGCCTTCATTGGTAGCGGTCTGGCTGGAGTGATTATATCTAAACTAGCTAATTTCACACTTGGCTTCCTTGACCTCACATAACTTCCGTGTTTCAGTGATACATTTCCCTTTGCTAATTACTCATTATGATATTCCTTCAATCGAATGTACGTAATATTTACTCCCCATTCTGGATGCTCTTTGTACTTGTAATGGTTCCCTTTTACAACATCTCAATAAAAGTTACTACAAAGAGAAACAGAAAATCTGTTAACAAAACAAAGGGAATTTATAGTCAGAAAATCTATTGAGAGGTGTCCCAAGCATCTGTTATATTCCTTACATTTGGAGGAAATCCCCTTTCCATTCAGTTGACCACTCAGCGACATGTCAGAAAGGTTCATTCCTTTTTGCTACCAGTCACCTCAAGCAATCATATACAGAAAGATCCTAAGCTCATGAAAGAGGAATAGATACTTTGACTTGCCATGCTATACTTTTTCTTCCTTAAATTGTCTTTTAACAAAGAATCTTACTTAAGTACATCAGACCTCATCAGGTCCTTGCCCTATGTCCTATGAACGAGCCTATCCTGAACACAGTATTCAGCTGGCCTTTCATTAGTGATATGTTTAACATAAGCTTGAAACTTCATTTTGAGAACATTTTGGGCAATTTACAAAGCACTCCACCAATAACAACTGGACACATGGATGATATTGCTTTATCACCTGACCACTTCATTAGTGATGTCTATCATCATACAGCAGCACTTTATTGTAATAAACATAGAACATGGGAAGAGATTCTGCATAGCTAGTATGAGAACTAGGCACCAAATTAAGAAGCAGAGCCTCAAATCAGTGGATTATTACCTGAGCCATGTGGTAGCGAGTAAACAAGATTAGAGAGGTGAATGTGTGGTTAAAAGACTGGTACAGTAGAGTGAGTTCCAGTTCATGGAGCACTGGTGCCAATGCTGGGGAAAGTGGGATCTGTACCAGTGGGGCAGACTGTACCTGAACTGTGCTTGGACTGGTATTCTTTCATTAGAATCCCTACAGTGTGGAAACAGGCCCTTCGGCCCAACAAGTCCACACCTACCCTTGGAGCATCCCACTCAGACCCATCCCCCTATAACCCACACACCCTGAACACTATGGGCAATTTAGCATGGCCAATCCACCTAGCCTGCACATCTTTGGACTGTGGGAGGAAACCAGAGGAAACCCACAGAGACACGGGGAGAATGTGCAAACTCCGCACAGACAGTCACCTGGGGCTGGAATCGAACCCAGGTCCCTGGCATTGTGAGGCTGCAGTGCTAACCACTGAGCCACCGTGCCGCCCCACATAACTTGCGAACCACATAACTAGGGAAGTAGAGTGGATTTTAAACTCAATCGTGGGGGCAAAGGCCCAAATTTGGGAAGTTATGGTGAATCAAAATGTGGGGGAAATGCAACAAGAGAAGGAATTAATGTGGGAAAAGATAAGCAGACAATGACAGGAAAGGACAGAATGCAGATCCAAGAACAGATCAACAGATAAGACTAAAGATTAAAAGGACAGAACTTAAGATAGGAAAAGTTTCTTCAGATTTTTGAAAAAGAAAATAGTTAACAAAGTAAGTAAAGTAAAACAAAGCATCTAAATGGTGAGAGTGCAGAGCTGTAAAAAGTGCAGAGAGATCTGGGTGTCCTAGTGTATGAATCACAGAAGGTTAGGATACAGGTATAGCAAGTAATGAGGAAAGCTAATAGAATGTTATAGTCTATTGTGAGTGGAATTGAAGTCAAAAGTAGAGGTTATACTTCAGTTATAGAGGTCGTTGTTGAAACCTCATCCAGAGTAACGTGTACAGTACTAGTCAGTGTACTTATAGAAGGATGTTAATCATTGGAAGCAGTCAGAGAATGTTTTCTAGACTAATACCTGGAATGAGCGAATTGCCTTCTGTGGAAAGGCTAGACAGGCTAGGCTGGTATTATCTGGAGTTTTGAAGAATCGAAGATCACTTAACCAAAACATTTAAGATTCAGAGGAGACTTCACTGGGTGGATGTCGAAAGCATGTTTCCTCTTGTGGGAGAATCTAGAACTAGGGGATCATAATTCAAAAATAAACAGAGATCTGTTTAAACAGAGATGAGGAAACTTTTCTCTCAGAGAGTTGAGAGTCTTAGAATTCCCGTCCTCAAAATGCAGTAGATGCAGAATCTTTATATATTTTTAAGGCTGCGATAGATCAATTTTTGATTACCAAAGGGTTGAAATATTATCAGGCATATCCAGGAATGTAGAGTTGAGGTTAAATTCAGATCAGCCATGATCTTATTGAATGACTAATTGGTCTTAAAGGCCGAGTGGCCTACTTTTGTCCCTTGCTGCTATGATTGTACTGTTGAGGCATCAGTTATTTTTTCTAGAGGTTGCTAAACGCTACTTCCAATACTCACCAATCCAAGCATTGCATTTTAAAGGATGTAGTTTATCTCAATCCATTTCATCATATCATTTGTCTGCAAAGTCATATATTTCAAATGCTGTTTCAATAATTAAACGAATAACTGTTCAGGTTATAAAAAGACGTAAATTGATCAGAACTTTGTGGCTGTTTTTAATTCTTTAATTAAATTCATTAATGCATACATGTAACTTAGTAGGTAGTTAATATGAATCTGGATTCTGATGAAGCATTGTTAGAAACAGCAGTCTTAAAGGCTGGAACTGAGAGGTTTTCATGCTTTAATAACGTTGTTGAGGAGTAATAATATTATTGCAAAGAATTTGTGAATGATAATGGTAGCACTGTGGCCAGGTCTGCTGCATTATGGTGTTGCAATTATTCTTGTGTTATGCTCCTCCAGTTATGATACATGGATTCCAGCCAGCGAAATTGAGGCATCGGTTGAAGATCCCCCACTGACTGAGCGGCCCCGGAAGGTTTGCAGATTTGTAATTCCTGATCTATTCAAATGTGCATATTTGTAATATTTCATAAATGAGAATTCAACAGATTTGGACATTTAGCAAATTACAAGTAGATTCAACAAGGTTTTGTGAAAAGGAAATCATATTTGACAAATTTATCAGAGTACTTTAAAGATATAACAAGCAGTATGAATAAGGGGCGTGTAATGTACTTGGATTGCTAAGAAGTGCAACAGAAGCTTCTACTGCAGAAGATGGTGTTGGAATGATATATTGTATGGGTCGAGGATTGGCTCACTAACAGGAAAGTGTGTTAGGATAAATGGGTTTTTTTCACATTGGCAGACAACTGATGAATGCATTCAATGAACTGTATGGTTGCCAGATTTGCTGATGATACAAAGATAGGTAGGAAAGCAAGTTGTGAAGAAGATATAAAGAATCCACAATGGTAATATCAATAAGTTCATTTAGTGGAAAAACATTTAGCACACAATGTAATTCTGATCAATTTACCTGCTGTGTTCATCCAGCCCCATGCTTGTTATCTAGCACACAATGTAATGTGGGCAATGAGAGATTTTCCATGGGGAAAAATAGAAAAGCAGAGTTGTTTGAACAGAGAGAATGCTGTGGTATAGAAACAGAGAAGGCCATTTGACCCCTCAAGTCTGCTTTGCCATGCAATATGATCATGGCTGAACATCGAGCTCAATACTTTAATTCCCCACCCACCGTAACGACAGGGAAGTATTGCTGCAAATGTACAGGACATTGGTGAGACCACACATGCTGTACTATGTATTCTTTAGTGCCCCACTCAGGAGTTTAGACTTGTATTCAGAACAGTTTTGAGAAGACCCAAGAGACTGATTCTTAGGCTATCGAGGGTTGTCTTATGAGGAATGATTAGGCAGGTTGAATCAACGTTCTGTTCTGCATAGAGCAGATGACTGAGTTACTGGAGAGATGGTGGAGCAGGGAGAGCTTAAGATTCCTGAGACATTGGGGCCAGTTTTGGGGGAGGTGTGATCTATACAAGTTGGATGGGTTACATCTGAAAAGGAATAGGATCAACATCCTCATGGGGAGGTTTGCCAATGATGTTGGGGTGGATTTAAATGAGATTGGTAGGGGATAGAATTGTGGCAGTAGTGCAGAGGGGTGAGAAGATAAGAGGGAATTAAAAGTTAAAACGCTAGTGAATCAGCCTGAGAGACAGAAGAAAGATAGGTCAGGTAAGAATGTGATAGCAGAGCATTTAGAAATACATAATGAAATCATGCAGTGTCGGCATGGCTTCATGAAGGAAAATTATGCTTGACAAATTTACTTGAACCCTTTGAGGAGGTAACAAAAGAGATAAAGGAGAACCAGTAGATGTAATATATTTGCATTTCCAAAAGGTGTTCAATGAGGTTTCAACCATGAAGTTACTTAGTAAAGTAAGACACCGTGGTTTTGGACTAGTATCTTAGCATGAAAAAAGATGAGCTGATTAATAGAATACAGAGAGTTGGGGTAAAGGGTGCATCTTCAGGATCGCAACTTGAAGTGGTGTGCCACAGAGATCAGTGCTGGGGCCACAATTATTTGCAATATATATTCATGACTTGGATGAAGGGAGTGAATGTCTGTTGTCAAGTTTGTGGATAACACAAATATAGACAGGGATGCAAGTGGTGAGGATAACACAGAGAGTCTTAAGTAGAACATAGACAGGTTAAGTGAGTGGGCAAAAACTCAGCAGATGGAATATAATGTGGTAAAATATGAGGAAAACCCTTAGTGCCAAAGGACATAACAATTAGGATTAATAATTTTAAAATAGGAAGCTTATGGCTACACCGAGGGCTCAGTATGGCAGACTCCCTGGAGAAGTATAAAAAGTACAAGAGGAAATTTGAAAAGGAATTAGGGAAGCTAAGTGTGCGTGAGAACAGACTAAGGTTTTAGAGTAGATTTGTAGCTCGAGTTATGGATGTTGAGGTCACTTGGCTCGCCGAGCTGGTTTGTTGTTGTTCCACAGACATTTCAGTACCCCACTGGGTAATATAATCAGTGTGGCCTTCGATGAAGCGCCGTTGTGTTTTCCTGTCTGGTTTTTAAACTCTGGAGTCCGTTGAGTTGGATTACCTCACTTCCAGTTTTTCTTCGCAATGGAGTGTATATGGGGTCGAGTTCTCTGTGGTGTTGATGGCTTTCTTTGTGGAGTACCAGGCTTCTAGGAACTCCTGTGCCTGTCTCTGCTTTGCTTGTCCCAGGATCTTGGTGTTGTCCCAATTAAATTGGTGGTTCTCCTTATCCACGTGGATAGAGATGAGTGAGTGTTGGTCATGTCTTTTTGTAGCCAATTGGTTTTCGTGTACCCTTGTTGTTAATTTGCTTCCTGTTTGTCCGATGTAGTGTTTGTCACAGTCTCTGCAGGGAATCTTGTATATGACATTGGTCCTGCCCGTAGTGGGTAGTGGATCTTTGGTTCGGGTGAGCAGTTGTCACAGTTCTGGCCCATGTACATTTTGTTGTTTTGTTAATTGGGTTATTGTGCAGATCATTCTCACATCTGCCTTGACTGCTGCTCAGCGTCCTACTCATTATATATCCTGTTTACAGAACAGTAGTTCTGATTGAGAGATGAGAGGCATTGTTAGAACACATGGCTAGCAAATAAAAGAAAAACCCAAAGGGGATTTTTAAATATGTAAACAGCAAGAGAATGAGTAGGGTCGATTAGGGACCATTGAGGTAACTTGGACCCAGAAGTTGTTGATATGGTCCTCAATGAGTTAGTCTTCACAATGGAAAAGAACGATGTAGGTAAGGACATCAGGATGGAGGACCGTGAAATATTAGTGTATTACTGAGTGTACCCTTGATAGGGGGGAATGTTCACTTGAAGAGACCAAATCAATCAGCATGGATAGCTGTTAATGATAGTCAGCATTCGCTGTTAAGGGAAGGTTGTGTTTGAGAAATTTTGATAGAACTTTTTGAGAGTAGACTGTTGATGAATCATTTGGTGTTGTCTACTTGGGCTTTTGCAAGTCTTTTGATAAGGTCCCTCAGGCCGGTCAAAAAAGTAAGAGCTGTTTGGATCCAAGGCAAGGTGGCACGTTGAATCCAAATTAGCTGAAAGACAGGAAGCAGAACGTGAGGGTAGAAGGATATTTCTGTGATTGGAAGTCTGTTTCCAATGAACATCTGTGAGTCTATAAGTTTCAAAGAATGAGAGGTGATCTTTTGAAACATAAGATTCTGAGGGAGTTTGACAGGATAGATGCAGAGAGGATGTTTCCCCTTGAGGGGGAATCTATAACTAGGAGGCAGAGTTTAAAAATTGACTCTACCATTTAAGACAGAGATGAGATGAAATTCCTTCTCTTCGTCTTTAGTCTTTGGAATTTTCTTCCTCAGAGACCGGTAGAGGCTGAGCATTGAATTTGTTCAAGGTTAATTTAGAAAGATGTTTAAATTAAAGGGAGTTGAAGTGGGTGAAGGAGTGAGAGGAGGAAGATGTGGTTTTGAGGCCACAATCAGATCAGCCACGATCTAGTTGAATAGAGGAGCAGGCTCAATGGACCAAATTATCTACTCTTCGTGTTTCTTATGATCTTATTGGAACACAGTGCCTTCAGTGGGCCAGGTGTACTGGGTGTAAACCCAGTAGCAGGGCAGCTAAAAAGCGCTCTGACTTGGATGGTCTTGAGCTTCTTGAGTGTTACAGTCCCCCAGTCTTCCTAGATCTCTGTGTTGGTCAGGGTTTTGGACCCTTGTACATTATGTTATTTTGTTAATTGGGTTATTGTGCAGATCATTTTCATATCTTCCCTAACTGCTCCTCAGCATCCTACTCATTATATATCCTGTTTGTAGAACAGTAGTTCCGATTGAGAGATGAGAGGCATTGTTAGAATTCAAAATTTTAAAATCAGTAATGTCATGAGTGGAAGGTTATACAATCTGAGCCATGTGGGCTATAGCGGGATTTGTGGCAGAACTGTGGGACAGGTCCGTCAAGGTGCATCTTGACATCAGGCCCAAATCACTGAATCTTTTATGCACTTCCTGAGAGGCGATGTGAGTTTCTCACTAGGCAGCAACGAGTTCCCAATTGAGCAGAATTATAGCTTGTTAAATGCCACATTAGTGCTGCAACATACCTCATTAGTGTTCAATTTCCTATCTTACCAAATGTATCAAACAAGCAAGATGTCAAGAATTCTCAACGTCGTAGTCAGAGTGGGCACCTGGCAACTTTAACTCACTTTTTGCTCCAGAAGACCTCCATGTTGGACACTGGGCACTAGCCTCTCAGGACACACTCCATGGACACCAGCCATAAACATATCTCATGCCTATAGACATTGGGATCTGACATGCACCACTTTCCAAGAATCCTCATGATATGTCTCTGATCCACTTCTAAGGCATTGCTGCACCAGCAACTAATATTGTAATGCTGCTGCAAGGCTGCTGTGTGTTCAGGGACACGCACCCAATCCTTGAATTAGTCCAGGCTCTATCTCTGACTCTTCACTTACTCCCACAGCATGCTTTTAATCTGAGCCTACCTGGATGTTCACAGCATCCTCTCCTTGTCTTGCTTTTTGCATTGTGCCCCCTCAAGACAGAGATACCAGGCTCACTGTACTGCTGTGTTGCCATGCTGTTTAGAGCAGATGCAAAGGCAGGAAGCTTGTTGATGTCAGCCCTTCTCAGTCAAGTCGAGGGAGATAACCTGCACTCGGGGGTCCTGGGCACAGCAAGTGAAGGGCAGCCAATGATACCAGTTCAGGGGCTTGGGAATGGTCAGAGTCAGGATACTCTCCACAGACAGGCCACCACCCATGTTGAGTTTTTCTGCCTTACTGTGGGCCTTTCTTTCCCTGGAATGAGAGAGAAATGGGTTTTGAGGGAGTTTAAAGTGGCGGTGCAGGTGGGGAGATGTCCCAGGTAGGTGAGGAGGCAGCCTAGAGGACATGCAGAGTCAGTGATGTCATAGTTGGGGTGGGTAAGACCAAGTGAGGGAAGATGTTACAGACAATAGCGAGTGTGCTGGAGCACGAACCTTGGTGGGAGATAGGTACATTATCATTCAGAAGATGGTGCCTCTCATGCTAGCTAGATGGAGAAGAACATTGACCTTCCTACAATGCTGGACATTCTTCCAGGCGACTAAAACTTTAGCGACAACCTGGGATCAAGCTGGCATGGTCTGCCTTCGTGGTCTCTGCTGGACCTGGAGGAAGAGGACTTCCCGCGTGTGTAGCACCCTGTCTAGTAGGACCTCCAGGTTTCTGCCCACAAAACAGGCACAAAGCTTCACTTGTCTGCCATGTCAGGAACGATTTGTTAATGGTGCTCTTGTAGGTGCACAGCAAACTTTTAAATATGTTACCAGTGCAGTGAATTCCAGGATATCCTGGCAGTGGCAAGCTGTTTCGAGAATGGTGCATGGTAAGATGGGACTAGAATCAGACATGAAGGATGCCATGGCGACAGAGTAGTTAATTAATGGTTGAGTTTACTAAGTTATAGCAAAAAACCTCACATTGCCTCACAGTGATTAAAACCTCCAAGAACCTCATCACAACTTGCTCTTAGCCAAAGAAAATGTAAGATTCAGTCCTGGAAAATGATACCACTTAGTTGCAGTAAGCTAGGTCTTGGGTGTTTGATACTCTGATCTGTTTCAGCTCCGTTGCAAGATGGTTAATAATGTAGATTGGACCGGACTATTTCCCTTTGTTTCACAAAACTAAAGTAGAAGTAAGATGGTTTGTGTTTTAGCTAAATAACAGTTCCTTACCAGACCTTACCACCTGCTGACAGTGGGAACTGAGCTTTCAGTAAGAATTCTAGCATTCATCTGCTTTTAGAGATAACAAGGTGTAGAGCTGGATGAACACAGCAGGCCAAGCAGCATCAGAGGAGCAGGAAAGCTGACGTTT
>JAHRHZ010000010.1:613396-636553 GCA_024137785.1 Ginglymostoma cirratum
TCCTCCCTGGACTGACCTATCTCCTCCCTACCCCCCTACCTACACTCACCTTTACTGGCTCCATCCCCGCCTCTTCGACTTGTCTGCCTCCTCTCCACCTATCCTCTCCTCTATCCACCTCCCCCTCTCTCCCTATTTATTTCAGAACCCTCTTCCCCTCCCCCATTTCTGATGAAGGGTCTAGGCCCGAAACGTCAAGTTTTCCTGCTCCTATGATGCTGCTTGACCTGCTGTGTTCATCCAGCCCCAAGCTTGTTATCTCGGATTCTCCAGCATCTGCAGTACCTTTTATCTCTTTATATCTGTGATAGAATACTCTCCACTTGTCTGGATGAGTGCAACTCTACTTGACATCATCAAGGGCAATGTAGCCTGCTTAATCAGTAACCCATCCACCACCTTCAACATTCAGTCCTTTGTATCATGGAAACAGTGTATACCATCTGTTGCAACTCACTTTCAACAGCTACCAAACTCACAACTTCTCAAACCTAAAAGACAAGGGCTGCAGACGCATGGGAACTTCAAGACCCATCCAAGCCCCACTTTGTCCTGACTTGGAAAAACATCACTGTTCCTTCACTGTCACTGGGTCAAAATTCTGCAACTCCCTCACTACACCACGTTGACTGCACTGATTCAGAAATGCAGCTCACTGCCTCCCGCTTGAGGGCAATTGGAAATAGAAAATAAATGCTGTCCTTGCCAATAAGGCTCACAAAGCATGAAGAAATAAAAAAAACTTTGTTGATGACTATCCCTTGTGTTCTCCCGCATGCGCCAGAATAACTGGATTTAATTTTTTGGCATTATTAAGAGGCATTATTATACGGTCCAGAATCAATAGGCCAAAGGGCCTTTACTGCACTGGATGACTCTATAAGAACCAGTCACTCCTCAGGGAGAGGATAAGCCCTTGATAGAATTTGTAAAACAAATGCATTTAGATGCTGCCAATTCTTTTGCACCGTTGAATTTGTTTTTTCCAAAGGGCCACTTTAATGGGGTTGTGCCAACAGCAGCATGGTTCAGAAAATTGGGCATAAAGCTCACCTAACTCCTGATCCTATCATGACAAGGTTCCACTATTTATGCTACACTGGACTTAATCAACCAAATTCTGCCTGATCAGATGCAGGTACATTTGTATCTCAGTGCCATCTTGTTCTTCCTCTCTCTTACCTCTTCAAAACAAAGGTTCAGTCAGCCCTTTGCCCAATCAACATCTCACGTCTGATATCAAAATTACACATTGTTCTCAAAAGACACAACTCTTATGCCTTCTATTAAAGCTGAACTAGCTCTGTGCCTTCTCCTGGCACTTTTTCTATCATGTGCCCATGAACAAATACTGTCCATTAGTAAACAGTTTCAAAATATTCTTATTTATTTTTAACCTGAAAGACATGTTATCTTAATGGCATGACCATGCTTTGTGTGATGACAAGATTAGGTGTGCTTGGCCTCAGCTTGGTGATGGCCTTGAGTTTCTAATTACTGAATCATGAGATTCTCTGACAGTAAAGCGAATGCCAGTTCCTGTTCGACTCTGTGACGACTCACTCCAACCAGGTGCTCAAAGGATTGAAATTTTAACAGGCGCAGTGAGATGATGCTGCCTTGTCAGTTATTTTTCTCTAGCTAAATTCCCCCCGCTGTGGATCTGCCAGCTGGATAACCATTGATTTGCTGGAAAGGATGTCTTTGGTGTGAGTGAAGCTTGTTGTCCTGGCTGTTTCCACTCAATTGTCAATCAGTGGTCTCAAGTTCTCGGCGACAGCAGTAACACTCATTGAAAGAAAATAGAAAGAAATAAAGAAACCTTGCTTCCTTTCTGTGTTGGGGTCCTCTGCAGATAGTGATAAAAGTGTCACTCCTTCCTAGATTCTCTGTATATCTGAAAATCACTCGGGCTGTACTCCATTAATGTCAAAGCTGCAATCTGCTACTTTCTCCACCAAGCAGTCATGGAAGACTCTAAGGATGTTGAAAGCATGTACTTTTGCATTCCCTCCAGTCTACAGATTGTCCTATCCAGACAGCAGCTATACATTATCCTGCTCTGGTCTTTCTTCCTCGTCTCCTACCACCTCTGTGAATCACATTGTGCATGTTCCTCAAGTCCCTTCATTTCTTTGTTCCCTGTTTTTTTTAACCAGTTGTGCAGACAAGGTGGCCACAGCCTTCTAAATTCAGGGTTAGGGGTTTGATCTTACTGAAGAATACAAACCCCAAAGGAGGGTGTCTGAAATCTTGGTTTTGACTCTCCTCCGCTAATATTTAGTGTTCTACCCTTTGGCACTAAGATCTCAAATCCATTTTCAGAACTGTCTGCTGACAGGGCAATTAAGGTTTCAGCCAGAAGGAGCCAAGCAATGTAAGAATCGTATGGGCCAGATGGCTGAGATATGAAACAATAGTGTTCTAACACCTTGTATTTTTGAACACCCTGCTGGTGACCGATTCATTTCCTCTTCCCTTTTCTCCCGTACAGGCATTGGAGATGTATAAGGATGATTGGAATAAAGTCTCGGAACATGTAGGCAGTCGCACGCAGGATGAATGTATCTTGCATTTCTTACGTTTACCAATAGAAGATCCGTACCTTGAAGATTCTGAAGCCTCCTTAGGCCCGTTGGCTTACCAGCCAATCCCTTTCAGTCAGTCTGGCAATCCTGTCATGAGCACTGTGGCATTTCTGGCTTCAGTGGTTGACCCACGTGTGGCATCAGCAGCTGCCAAATCTGCATTAGGTAAGACAATTTAAAATTTTTGAAGTTGAATTGAAAACCAGGCTATATTGACTGTAGATAACAAGGTGTAGAGCTGGATGAACACAGCAGGCCAAGCACCATCAGAGGAGCAGGAAAGCTGACATTTCGGGCCAAGACGCTTCTTCAGAAATGGGGGAGGGGAAGGGGGTTCTGAAATAAATAGGGAGACAGGGGGAGGCTGACAGAAGATGGATAGAGGAGAAGATAGGTGGAGAGGAGACAGACAGGTCAAAGAGGCAGGATTGGAGCCAGTAAAGGTGAGTGTAGGTGGGGAGTTGGGGAGGCGATAGGTCAGTCCAGGGAGGACGGACAGGTCAAGGGGGCGGGATGAGATTAGTAGGTAGGAGATGGGAGTGGGGCTTGAGGTGGGAGGGAGGGGATAGGTGGGAGGAAGGACAGGTTAGGGAGGCGGGGATGAGCTGGGCTGGTTTTGGGATGCGGTAGGGGGAGGGGAGATTTTGAAGCTTGTGAAGTCCACATTGATACCATTGGGCTGCAGAGTTCCCAAGCGGAATATGAGGTGCTGTTCCTGCAACCTTCGGGTGGCATCGTTGTGGCACTGCAGGAGGCCCAGGATGGACATGTTATCTGAGGAATGGGAAGGGGAGTTGAAATGGTTCGCGACTGGGAGATGCAGTTGTTTAGTGCGAACCGAGCATAGTTGTCCTGCAAAGCGGTCCCCAAGCCTCCGCTTGGTTTCCCCGATGTAGAGGAGGCCACAACGGGAACAGTGGATGCAGTATACCACATTAGCAGATGTGCAGGTGAACATCTGTTTGATGTGGAACATCTTCTTGGGGCGTGGGATGGGGGTGAGGGGGAGGTGTAGGGGCAGGTGTAGCACTTCCTGCGGTTGCAGGGAAAAGTACCAGGTGTGGTGGGGCTGGAGGGGAGTGTGGAGCGGACAAGGGAGTCACGGAGAGAGTGGTCCCTCTGGAAAGCAGATAAGGGTGGGGAGGGAAAAATGTCTTTGGTGGTGGGGACTGTAACTGTAGAGTTACAATAACTTTGTTCGAAATGGGGCTTTACTGATCAGCATGTATATAGGAGAGCTTTATAAATTACAGATAAGACTGTACTGATCAGAATATATACAGAGGAGTTGTATAGATTATAGGTAAAGCCATAGGAACAGAATATATACAAGAATTATATAGATTGTAAATAAGACTATACTGATCAGAACATATACAGGAGAGATGTACAGATAATAGGGCTTTACAGATCAGAATATATACAGGAGAGTTGTGTAGGTTATAGATAGATATTCTAGTCATGAAGCCTATAGGCATTTGATACTGTGGCACAAACAGACATGTAAGCAAAGTTATAGAAGAAAAGAAGCAGTAACAACATGGATCCTGAATAAATTGAGTGTGAGGAATTAAAGAGAGTCATTGTTCATTAATGTTTTTCTGACTCAAGGTAAGTTTGTAGTGGAGAATTCCAGGGCTTATGTTGTGAACGTTGCTTTCCCTAATATACAGTCATGACCTAGATCTTGGTGTACACAAAATACTTTCAAAGCTTGCAAACAATACAAAACACGAAATCATTGTGAACTAAGAGGAGAACAGTGTAGGACATCAAAAGAACATGGATATGTCAGTAGAATGAGCAGATAGGTGGTAGCTGAAGTTTGAATCATAGATTCTCCACAGTGTGGAAGTAGGCCATTCATCCCATCGAGTCCACACCAACCCTCCGAAGAGCATCCCACCCAGACCCAACTCCCTACCCCATTCCTATGATCCTGCATTTCCCATCGTTTATCCACCTAACCTGCACACCCTGGACACTATGGGCAATTTAGCATGGCCAATCCACCCTAACCTTCACATCTTTGGACTGTGGGAGGAAACCAGAGCACCCAGAGGAAACCCACGCAGACATGGGGAGAATGTGGAGACTCCTCACAGACAGTCGCCCGAGGATGGAATTGAACCCAGGTCTCTGGCGCTGTGAGGCAGTGGTGCTAACCACTGAGCCACTGTGCTGCCACCAGTTGAATACAGAGAAGTATGAAATTTGGTAGGAGAGACAAGATAAACTGAAGGGTACAATTCTAAAAAGGATGCAGAAGCAAGGTGACCTGGGTGTGCATGTGCATAAGTCATTGGCGGTGGCAGGACAGGTTGAGTGTGGATAAGGAAGCATATTGCATCCTGGGCTTTATCATAGCGGAATAGAGTATATGTTACATGCAAGCATATGAATTAGAAGCGGGAGTAGGCCATCCAGCCTTTCGAGTCTCTCTGCCATTCAAGGCAATTATGGCTGATCTGATTTCTCTACATTCCTACCTATCTTGACAGCCTTTCATATCTTGCTTATCAAGAATCTATTGACCTCTGTTTAACAAATATTCAAAGTTTCTGCTTCCATCACCTTTTGAGGAGGAATTTCAAATACTCACTATCATCAGTGAGAAAAAAGTTCCCATCTGTCTTAAGTGGATGACCCCTTATTTTTAAACACTGACCCCCTAGTTCTAGATTCGCCCACAAGAGGAAGCATCCTTTCCACATCCTTGGACCCTGTCCAAGGCCCCTCAGGATCTGAGGAAGGGTCACCGGACCTGAAACGTTAACTCTGTTTTCTCCTTCACAGATCCTGCCAGACCTGCTGAGCTTTTCCAGCAACTTTGTTTTTGTTCCCTCAGGATCTTGTATGTTTCAGTCACGTCACCTCTTACTGTTCTAAACTCCAGCAGATACAAACCTACTCTGTCCAACCTTACCTTTTTTCAAAACAAGCCACACGTTCTAGGTATAAGCTGAGTAAACCTATCCTGAATTGGTCCCCATTGCATTTACATCCTTCCTTAAATAAAGTACAAAATTGTGCACAGTATTTCAGCTGTGGTTTCACCAGTGTCTTTTGTCCCTGAAGCGTAACCTTTTATATTCCATTCTCCTTGCATTAAATGACAACATTCTATTAGCTCTTCTGTTTTCTGAATTTTTGCATACTAACATTTTGCAATTCATGCACTTGGACACCCAGTTTTTTTTGCATTCCCAAGTCTAAGGAATTTTGAAGAATTAAAACAAATGTGGCAACTATCTCAAGAGCGACTTCTTTTAAGACACTAGGATGAAAACTGTTAGGACCCAGGGACTCGTCAATGTGCATTTCAAACAATTTGCTGAGTACTGCTTCACTGGTGGCAATAATTTTCTAGAGTTCCTCCTCCTCATTTCCTGATAGCTATTTCTAGGATATTACTTGCATCCTCAGCAGTGAAGACTGATCCAAAATACCTGTTTTAAATTCCCTAGACTAATTTTCTAAAGGACCAACACTCACCTTATTAACTCTTTTCTTTTTTAAATATTCAATTCCCACACTGGCTGAGATTATCTTGAACAATTGTCCTTCTCAACCTCTCCCATTGCCTGAGGCATGGTGACTCTCAGGTTAACCGCCACCAGTCATCTCTCTCTGTCTAATCCTATGGTCTGGTAAGACTATAGAGACTCTATTATTTTATATAGAAAATAGGAGCAGGGGTGGGTAATTCAGACCTTTGGGCCTGCCATTCAATATGATTAATGCGGATCATCCAGCTCAGTACCCTGTTTCCGCTGTCGTCAATACCCTTTGAACCTTTTATTTTTAATTCGTTTATGGGATGTGGGCATCACTGGCAGGGCCAGGATTTATTGCCCAGCTGGCATTTGAGTGTCAGCCACATTGCCGTGAGTCTGGAGTCGCAACTCAGTAAGGATGACAGATTTCCTTCCCTAAAGGATAATACTGAACCAAATAGGTTCTTCTGACAATCGGCAGTGGTTTCTTGGTCATTATTAGACCCTTAATTTCAGATTTTTATTGAATTCAAATTTCACCATCTGCTGTGGCAGGATTTGAACCCATGTCCCCAGAACGTTATCTGGGTCTCTGGATTAGTAGTCTATTGCTAATACCATTAGGCCATCATCTCCCCTTATTCCGAAGAAATATATCCGACCCATTTTTGAAAAGATTCAATATTTCAATCTCAACTGCTTTCTGTGGCAGAGATTTTCACAGGCTCACCCCTCTCCAGGTGAGGAAATATCTCCTCATCTCAGTCCTAAATGGCCTACCCCATATCCTTGAACTGTGACCCCTGATTCTGGACTCCTGGTCATTGGGAACATGCTTCCTGCATTTATCCTGTTAAAATTTTGTGTTTCAACGAGACCCCCTTCATTTTCCTAAACTCCAGTTAATCTCGTCCCATTTGATCCAGTCTCTCTTCATATGTCAGCCCTGCCATCCCAGGAATCAGTCTGGTAAACATTTGCTAGACTCCCTCCATAGCTAGAACATCCTTCCTCAGATAAGGAGACCAAAACTACACACAATGCTCCAGGTGTGGTCTCATCAAAGCCCTGCACAATTGCAGCAAGACATCTGTTCCTGTACTCAAATCCTCTTGCTATGACGGCCAAAATACTATTTGTCGTCTTCACCACCTGCTGCACCCGCAATGCTTACTTTCAATGACTGGTGCACAAGGACATTCAGGTCTCGTTGCACTTCCCTGTTTCCCAATCCATCACTATTTGGATAATAAACTATAGAGTCATACAGTACAGAGACAGACCCTCAGTCCAACTAGTCCATGCCGACCAAAATCCCAAACCAAACTAGTCTCACCTGTCTGCACTTAGCCCATATCCCTCCAAATATTTCTTATTCATGTGTTTATCTAAATTCCTTTTAAACATTGTAACTGTACCCACATCCACTACTTCCTCTGGCAATTCATTCCACACAGAAACCACACTTCTGGGAAGATGGCATTGGAGCAGGGCTTCTGAGCCTGGGATGTGTCTGCTCCATCTGCTTTTCTTTTTGTTTCTTTTCTTTCTTTTTTTTCTTTTTATCTTATTTTACTTATCTCTTGATGAAGCCCTCAATCGTGGCCGTCGGCGAGTAGGCCCAGCGCAGACTTGTGGCGACTGGTGATGAGTGCATTTGTTGCTAATCATTGAACTATGCAGCATCAGATATTGGTTGCACCTCAACCGAATTCAGACATTTTAAAGAAATTGCAAACTTTCCTTGGTGCTTCTGGGACACGGGTCATCCCCATGAGAAATCCTAAATTACAGTCTATGCTGTAATATTCACCCTGGAGGGAACTACAGTTACTTCAGGTTTTTATGTAGGTTTGAATGTTTTTCAAGAAGGGAGGAGGCTGAGGTCTCGGACAGTTCAGTGAATTCTAAGTCCATCCCAGATGTACTTCAATTTTGAGGAAATGTTGTATCACAAGAGAGAAGACAATAAGGAATGGGAAGATTCTGGTCAGGTAATAGAGTGTGATGCGAAGACAGTAGCTATCCAACATCGTAATAATTTTCCTAGCTTTCGTTGAAATTATTTTGAAAAATTGCAGCACAAATTGCAACAATCTTAACAACAAAACCCATCAGTATAGTTGACTGATCAGTACCAATGCATCCTGGAAAATTAAATCATACTGCACTTTCAGATGGCACAATCCAAATTCAGGGGCAACAAAGAGTCAACCACATTGCAATGTGTCTGAAATCGCCTGTGAGATAGCAGATTTTCTCCCCAAAAAGATGTTAGTGAACTAAATCTGTTCTTATGACAGTCCAGTCATTTTTATGATCACTGTTACTTGAGAGAGTTTTTTATTCCAGTTTTGCTAATTACTTGAATTTAAATTTCACCAGCTGCCATGTTTTGATTTAAACCCATGTCTCAGGATCATTCTTCCAGTAACATGAAGGCTATATGGCTATTTCTGTGAAATACTCAGCCAGCTGAGATTCTGTTGCCTGCAGGTCGGCAGCAAATCCTGAATACAAGAATGAATTAGCATTTTTGTTTGAGCAAGAAGCAATCAAGTTATCTTGCATTTTATGCGAATAAAAGATGACTGTAAAATAAAAGGGGGTCACAGTCAAAGGATATGGGGTCTGCAATTCAGGACTGAAATGAGGAGAAATTTCTTCACCCAGAGAGCGGTGAGCCTGTGGAATTTTCTGCCACAGAGGGCAATTGAATGTTTCAAAAAGGAGTTAGATATTGCTCTTAGGTTTAAAGAGATCAAAGGATATGGGGCGAAAGTAGGAACAGGGTACTGAGTTGGATGATCAGCCATGACCGTATTGAATGGTGGAGCGGCTCGAAGTTCTACTCCTCCTATTTTCTACATTTCTGTGTAAAAGGCATATTGCAAATGAAACCTTTCAATTTGCAGTTTCATCGTTCTGTTTCACAGGACTCTGCTTGTAACCCAAATAAAGAACAGAAAATTCATGTCTGTAATTATGCAGGACACTGCACATTATACTTCTCCCATTTTAATTATTTGGGCTTACTTTGCAGAGGAGTTTTCTAAGATGAAGGAGGAGGTCCCTTCAGCTCTGGTGGAAGCTCATGTAAAGAAAGTAGAAGATGCTGCTAAAGTCACTGGGAAGGCAGATCCAACATATGGACTGGAAAGCAGTGGAATTGCAGGAACTACCCCAGATGAACCAGAGAGGTTGGGTGAGTATGTGTGATGAATTGGTCCAGGGAGCCAAAGGTAATGGAGCTTTAGATCGTAGAATCTCTACAGTGTGGAAACGGGCCATTCGGCCCAACATGAAAGACCGACTCTGTGAAGAGCATCCCACCCAAACTAACCCACCCCACCCGCCCTGTAACCCTGCATTTCCCGTGGCCAATCCACCTAACCTACTCGTCTTTGGACTGTGGGAGAAAACGGGAGCACCCGGAGGAAACCTATGCAGACATGGGGAGAATGTGCAAACTCCAAACACAGTCGCCCAAGGCTGGAATTGAACCTGGGTCCCTGGCGCTGTGAGGCAGCAGTGCTGACCATTGAGCCACCAGAGTGAACCTATTGGTTTTCCTGATTAGAAGTATCAGAGTAGAACTGGCATGTCTTACAGCCTCTTCACATGCATGTCACTGCAATTTGTCATTCGTTTAAGAGAAAATCCCATTGAAGTAATTAGACTCTTAATTCCAGATGTTTATTGAATTCAAATCCCACCATCTGCCGCGGCGGGATTAAAACCCAGGTCCCCAGAACATTACCTGGGTTTCTGGATTAACAGTAGAGTGACAATACCATTAGACCATTGGCTACCCTTAGAAATCTGGGCCCGTCCAGAATATGAATCCAGGACTTCTCGGATGTCAACAATGTACAAAATCCTAAGCATGCATCATACCCCTAGACCAACAAGCTGTGCCGTGGTGGAATTCGTACACGGGATCCCAGACCATTACCTGGGTCTCTGGATTAACAGTCCAGCAATAATACCACAAGGCCATCGCCTCCCCCTTCGTCGATCACCTCCACCTTTTCTACATTGACATCTACCCTGATTATTTCCTCCTTGCCCCGCACCCCCCCACCAACCACCTTCTCCTGTTCCATCGACCTCCTCTCCACTCTCTCTCCCCACCCCAACCAAGCCAATTGAAAAAGAGTTCAGAGTTCACATGCAGAGTGCAAAGTGCTGCTACTTTCTCAAGTTGCTCCACACTTTCCACGCTATGTTGAGGGAAGTATGTGGACTCTGAAACTGTTCACAACTCTGAACAGAACATTGTAAAATATATTACTTGTCTGAAATATTTTGATTAACTGAGAATTGCATCCCTGTCCAGTGAAAACTTGTCAGATTTGAAAACACGATTAATGGTCAATATTATATGCTAATCACTTTTGCATGACGCTGATGAAATTTCTAGTGATCTTACACAGCCAATGGACAGCAACTGAGAAGTCAGATGTAAAATATTGTTTTCCTTCCTGTTTCTCAGAGGAGGCTGGTGATGAAATGAAGTCAGATACCCAATCAGCAGAAGAGAAAAAAGAAACAAAGGTAAAGCTGCTTGTTATTACTGTTCTGATATATCTAAGTGCTCTGTTTCACTCCTTTGTCCCGACTTCCTTCTCCAACCAGACCTCTAACTTCCTCCTTCACACAACAGGCTGCTCCTCTCCCAAGCCCTAATCTCCATTACCCACAGCTTCCTCCTGTTCCCCTCCCACAGCCTTCAACTCTCTCCCTCCCCCAATCTCCAGCACCCTCCCTACAAACTTCAACTCCCTCCCTTGCCAAATTTCCCCTTTCCTCCCCACGACCTCAAAGTTCGTCCGTCCCAGACTCCTGCTCCATCCCATCCTCCTCCTTCCCCCAACCTCATCCTTGCACCACCCCCATCCTTCCCCCGCCGTCCCCTTGCCTCCCCGTTCCCACAACCTGCTCTTCCTAGCATTTACATATCTTGACCCTCATTGCACCAGTTTCACCATCTCGCTTTGTACTGACCAAGTTGGGATATGTAACTACTCAAAATTAGATTTGTTGTACATATTGCTCCAAATGTTGCCATCAAATCCGAAGCAGCACAGATTTAATGACACAAGGATGCTTTCTAGCAACCAAAATATTCTTGGTGCGTGTGGTATCAATGTTGTTGCTGCCCAACCTGAAATCAAGTCTTTAATGTTGCTTATTTCTCACAGCAACCAGTCATCATATAAGAATGCAAATTAGTAATGTTCACTTGGCTGTTTTATTGCTGAGAACTCTTGCCAGTAGGACCTGGACTATTTCCTGTTCAGTTCACAGGCACTTGAAAGAAAGAGCTATCATCCTTATTTGTCTGCACTGAATTAGTTGTCATGCTTCCTTGTGCTGGAGAGGGTCAACGCAACAACCTTTACATTGAAGCCATGCAGAAGGATTTCTACAACTCTTCCTGGTGCCTCTATGGAGGAACATGTTGTTTGGTGCAGTCCTAAGCCATGCAGTCATTTGTCAATGCTGAGCTGTTGGTGCCTGCAATTGACTTTACTGTTCCTGGTTGGGATGTGAGAAATCAGCCAGTGTTCGCATTCAAAATCTGTCCAAGAATAAGCGTGCACAGATGTCAGGTGAAGTGGGAGGGCCTTGTCATGAAACCCATGTTCAAATATTCTGTCCCAGTGAACATGCAAGAGTAGTATCCGACAGGAATAGAGTGGAGAAAATGGGGAGCAATAAAAAAAATCCGAAAAAAATTACATACTGTATTCAATCTCTTCCCTCCCCTCTCAGAGAAACAAAATGCTTTTGTTTTCACAATGAGATGCAAGTTGAACTGTGTTTCTCGCTTTGTAATCTGTTTTGAATTCATATTTTAAGAAATTGCAACTTCTAAGCCATTTCCTTTTATTTGTTCATTGGATGAAGGCACCACTGGCTTAGCCATCATTTATTGTCTATCCTTAATTGTCCAGAGGACAGTTAAGAGTCAGCCGCATTGCTTTAGGTCTGGAGTGGCATGTAGATCAGCCAGATAAGGATGACAGATTTCCTTCCCTGCAGGATGTTAAACTAGATGGATTTTTGCAACAATTGACATTGGTTACATCATTGCCATTAAACTAACTTCTTATTCCAGATTTTAATTTAATTTAAATTTCACCATCTGCCAAGGTGGGATTCAAACTCCTTCCCCAGAACAGCAAATGATCTTCTCTAAAGGACACTCATGATTGGATTTTTACAACAATTGACAATGTTTATATTAGGATAGCTTTTATTTTACTCCAAAATTTTATTGATTTCAGATTTCACCATCTGCCATTGTGGGCTTCAAATCCATATTCCCAGGATTATGAGTCCAGTCTTTATTTCACCGCTTCCCCATTTACACTGGCATACAGCACATTGTTGTTCCCGGATCCATGAACCTCAACAGAGAAATCTTTTATCTTTTCCCCCATATGTCTGTCAGTTGTTCTAGTGCCTGCTTTTGACTTTGCTGCTTTGATTTTAGGAGAACAAAGAAGTAGCAGTGGAAGATGAAAGTAAGGAGAAACCACCTGACTCTTCAAAAAAGGAGGAAGATAAAACAAAAGAATGTGAACCAGAGAAAGAAAATGAAAAAGCTGAGGTAGAAGTCGGTGAGTTCAACAACATTGCCATCGAATCTGCACAGATCTTTTTGGAGTGCAGCATGTAAATGCATGCAGCCTTTGTATCCTGGGTCTCATAAACAAGACCAGTTCAGAGCAGACAGCGAGGGGAGAGTGGAGAGAAATTTAAAACTGAAGAATTGCAACAAGATTACAGGGAAATGTCAAAAGAATGTTCAATAATCCACTTCTTTGTGTGGTCAATTCCAGCAGACACAGAAAGGGAAAAAGAAAATAAAGAATTCCCGGAAGATGGAGCAAAGAAGGATGGAGAGTCAGAAACAGATAAGAAAACAAAACTGGAGAGAGATATTGGTGAAGGGAATCTGTCAACAGCAGCAGCAGCAGCATTAGCTGCAGCTGCAGTTAAAGCAAAGGTAAGTGTCCGTGTGGTTCCAATACAAATTAAGCTTAAGTAATTATATTAGACTTTGAAACCATTATCTGTTCCTCGTGTTGTTGCTCAGTGACTCATAGCTTGGCTGTTATATAATAGATTGTGAGTTGGTGATCTGTTTGTAGCAAAATTAATCTGATTCCATGGTCGAACCATAAAATAGTACAGTAAAGAAGGAGCCATTGAGCACATATAGTCTGCAGTAGCTCTTTTGAAGACCAATCAAGTTAAGTCCCACTTTCCTGCTGTTTCCCCATACGCCTGTAATGATGTCTCTTCTGTACCCTCTTTAAAGCATTTATGCAGTTGCTACAGTGTGGTACCAGAATAGAACACAGTCCTGGAAAAAAGTGAAGATTTGTACTGAGACAGCACTTGTCATGACCACCAGTCATCTCAAAGTACTTTTCAGCTAGGGAGAAGTATTTTTTGAAGTGAGGTCAGTTTAGTAATATCAGAAATGTGGCAGACAATGTACAAACAGCAAAGTGATAATGAGCAAATAATCTGTTTCAGCAATCTTGGTTGAGGGATAAACATTGGCCCCAGTGCACACAGTTTACCTTCCCGGTCATTTTCAAAATAGTGCCATGGGATTTTTTTGCATCCACCCAAATGGGGTCCTGGGTTTCATGCCTCATCAGAAGCAAAGCACTTCTGACAGTGCAGTACTCCCTCGGTATTGCACTGGAATGTCAGTCTTCACCTTCGTACTCAACCCCTGCAGCAGAACATGAACCCAGCCCCTTGTGATTCAGAGGTGAGTGTGCCACCAACTGAGTCATAGTTGAAAGCTTGGGGTCAAATAAGTAAGTTATATAGGCTTAACAATTGTTCCTAGCTTTTGTACTTCATATCTTAATTGAAAAAGCCAACAACCCCTTGTTTTAGTGGTGAATGGATGTTTTGTGGACTGCAGTAAAGGGAAGTTGTACAATGGAATTTTGCAAGACCCATTGTTATTGTTGATGTATATTAATGACGTGTCCTTGGGGACATAGGACAATTTTCAAATTTGATGGTTACCCAAAACTAGGAATTGGAGTAAACTGTGAGAAAGATAGTTATAGGCTACATGAGGACATAAAAGGGCTTACAGAATGGGTGGGAAAAAAAGTAGATGAAATTTAATGCAGTATAAGGTGATACATTTTGGGAGGAAGAGTGAGAAGAGACATGACGCGCTAAATGGTAAAATTCTAGCTAGGATGCAAGAACAGAGAGAGCTGAAAATGTTTTTCAGAGTGGGTTGTGATCAAGAACATAGATTGAGGGATTATGGGGTGTTAAATCAGACAGTATATGAATGGAAGACAAATTGCATTATAGTATGTATTAAATGAAACTTGTCAACAGGATATCATCAGGAGAGAGTACTAGAGGTTAGAGTAAAACAAAGAACTGCACATGCTGGAGATATGAAGCAAACAGAAATTCCTGGAGAAACTCAGCAGATCTGGCAATATCTATGGAGAGAAAACAGCGTTAGTGTTTCGAGTGCAGTGTCCCTTCTTCAGACCTAACTGAAAGATTAGTCTCTCTTAATGGTTTGATGAGGAATGAGATTGAGGGCTTCTTTATTTTTCTAGTTTATTTTTGGTACATTCATGGAGTGGGTGTCGCTGGCATGCTCAACATCCTTCATTGACCATGAAAAAGTGGTAATGAGCTATTTCCTTGAATCGGTGCAGCCCTTGTGGGGTAAGGAACCCACAGTGCTGTTAGGAAGTAAGTTCCAGGACTTGACCCAGCAACAGTGAAGTAACAGTGATGCAGTTCAAAGTCAGGATTCTGTGTGCCTTGGATGGGAACTTTCAGATGGTGGTCTTTCTATGTGTCCTTCTAGATGGTAAAGATGGTGAGTTTGGAAGAAGCTGTTGAAAGAGCTTCGGCAAATCACTACGGTGTTTCTTTTCGATGGTATGCACTGCTGTCACTGTGCTTCATTGGTGGAGAGAGTGACTATTTCAGTTGGTGGAGGGGGTGCCAGTCAAGTACTTTGTCCTGGATGGTGTCGAGCTTCTTGAGTGTTGTTGATGCTGCACTCATCCAGGCAAGCGAGGAACATTCCACCGCATTCCTGACTTGTGTGTTGGAGGTGCTGGACATGCTTCGGGGAGTCATGAGGGGAGTTGCTCACAGCAGGATTCCCAGCATCTGTCCTGGTCTTGTACCAACTGTATTTATATAACAAGTCGGTTCAATTTTTAGTCAGTGGCGACTCCCAGGATGCTGACGATGGAGGATTCTGAGACGGTACTGGTCACTATAGACATTGAGGCAGAAGTTTACAGGGTGAGATGGAAAATAGTCAGATAAAATTTGACACAGAGCTATACAAGATGATACTGGGGCAAGAGACCATAAGCTTTGTCAAAGAGGTGGATATTAAGGGATATCTTAAAAGAGGAGAGGGAGTTGGAATGGCACAGATGTTTTGCAAAAGGATTCCATAGCTTATGTCAAAATAACTGAAGACATGGCCACTGCTGCCGAAATAATTAAAAAAACAGGGACGCAGCAGAGGCCAAAATTGGAGAAGAAAATGTATGTCAGAGGCGTGTGGAATGGAAAGAGATTACAAAGCGAGGGATGTGAATGTTTCACACACCATATCCATATGTTAAATTAGGCAACAAAAGACTTGCAGAGATTTACAAGTAAAAAGATTGATTTCCACTTCGCCGTTCTGTCCTTGCCCTGTCCAGAGAAGTTAATCACCACCACCACTGCATCACCACTACAATCACCTCACTCACCACCACCCCACCCCCCCAGCTCTTTTTGTATAAATAAACCCACTGCCAAATTTACAAAGCAGGAAAAGACAGGGGAGATAAAGATTTAGATCCTTCAAAAACGTTTCTCTCTGCGACTCCTCAAACACACACTCACAGCAATGTGCCGGCACCTCTTAACACTACAGTCAAGCCTACCCCAGCTCAGAGCCTCCCTCTCCCAGACCTGCAAAGGACCTCTCCTGTTTTTCATTCTTCACACGATCCACAACCTCGACTCACGATTCTACTCTGCCTTATTGGACATTAAAAACAGTGTGTACACTAAACTGACTGGTGCCTGCCACCCAACACAGGCCTCTTCCACCCCGCAAATCCCCAACCCTACCCCGGACCTTCCCCACAATGTACCCGCTGCCGTTGGTCATGTGGCCACTATTGGGGCACCCACGGATGACGTCACATCCGCCGCCGCCAGGTACGCCACTTCTGGTACAGCGAAAGCCATCGACACAGCTGCTGATGCTGCTGCCTCCATTTCCGAGGCCAACGCCACCGACATCGAAGACACACCTGCCAATGCCGCTCCGCCCACCGTCTGCACCGATGCTGCTCCGCTCCGCCCACCGCTGACTCTGCTCCACCCACTGTCGGTGCCAATGCCGCTCTGCCGGCGCTGACACCACTCCGCCTGACTACTCTCATCCACCGCCGGCACCGACGCCGCTCTGCCCAACTCCGCTCCGCCCACCGCCGACTCCACTCCACCCACTGTCGGCAGCGACCCTGCTCCGCCTGAAGCCACTCCACCCAACTTCGCTCCACCGGCACCAATGCCACTCCACCCACCACCTCCACAGCCAGCAGCTCCAGAGGAGACAATAGCACCCAGCCCTGCCAGGTCTTCACCATCCCCCCAGACCTCCCCCTTACTGAGGACGAACGATCAGTCTTCAGTAAAGGGCTCACCTTTATCCCCCTCCACCCGAACATCAACGAATACTGCTCACGCTTGGACGTTGAACAGTTTTTTCCACCGCCTCCCCGCTTACTTCTTTAATCGTAAGCGTAAGCCTAACCCTTCCTCTACTGACCGCTTCTCCCGCCTCCAACACACCCCCTCCTCCTGGACACCACCCCAAGACTTCCTACCCTCCCTCGACCTCTTTATCTCCAACTGCCATTGAGACATCAATCGCCTCAACCTCTCCACCCCTCTCACCCACTCCAACCTCTCCCCCACAGAACGGGCAGCCCTCCGCTCCAAACCCAACCTCACCAGAAAACCCGCGAACAAGGGAGGCGCAGTTTTAGTATGGCGCACTGACCTCTACATCGCTGAGGCCAAACGCCAGCTCTCTGACACCTCCTCCTCCCGCCCCCTTGATCATGACCCCATCCCCGACCACCAAAACATCATCTCCCAGACCATCCACAACCTCATCACCTCAGGTGACCTCCAACCTCATTGTTCCCCAACCCCACACCGCCCTTTCTATCTCCTTCCCAAAATCCACAAACCTGACTGCTCTGGTCGATCTCTGTCTCCGCCTACTGCAGCCCCCACCGAATTTATCGCTACTTATCTCGATTCCATTTTCTCCCCCTTGGTCCAGCAACTCCCCATCTACGTCTGTGACACCACCCACGCCCTCCACCTCCTCCAGAACTTCCAATTCCCCTGTCCCCAATACCTCATCTTTACCATGGACGTCCAGTCCCTATACACTTGCATTCCCCATACAGATGGCCTAAAGGCCTCCCTGCTTCTTCCTGTCCCGCAGACCCGACCAGTCCCCCTCCACTGACACCTTTGTCCACTTAGCTGAACCCGTCCTCATCCTTAACAACTTCTCCTTCAATTCCTCCCACTTCCTACAGACAAAGGGGGTGGCCATGGGTACCCACATGGGCCCAAGCTATGCCTGCCTCTTTGTAGGATACATGGAACAACCCCTCTTCCGAAGCTACACTGGCCCTATTCCCCACCTCTTCCTCCATTATATCGATTACTGTATCGGCGCCGCCTCGTGTTCCCACGAGGAGCTCGAACAGTTCATCCACTTCACCAATACCTTCCACCCCAACCTGAAGTTCACCTGGACCATCTCTAACACTTCTCTCTCCTTCCTGGACCTCTCTGTCTCCATCTCAGGTAACCACCTAGAAACCGATGTCCATTTCAGGCTCACTGACTCCCACAGCTACCTATAATACACCTCCTCCCACCCACCTTCCTGCAAAAATGCCATCCCCTGTTCCCAATTCCTTCGCCTCCGCTGCATCTGCTCCCAGGATGAGACATTCCACTCCCGGACATTCCAGATGTCCTCGTTTTTCAAGGACCGCAACTTCCCCTCCACAGTGGTCAAAAACGCCTTAGACCGCATCTCTCGCGTTTCCCGCAGCTCATCCCTCACACCCCGTCCCCGCAATAACAGCAAATACACGTACCACTCCACCAACCTCCGGATCCAACGCATCATCCTCCGACATTTCCGCCATCTGCAATCAGACCCCACCACTAAGGACATTTTTCCCTCCCCACCCTTATCTGCTTTCCGGAGGGACCACTCTCTCCGTGACTCCCTTGTCCGCTCCACACTCCCCTCCAGCCCCACCACACCCGGCACTTTTCCTTGTAACCGCAGGAAGTGCTACACCTGCCCCCACACCTCCTCCCTCATCCCAATCCCAGGCCCCAAGAAGATTTTCCACATCAGGCAGATGTTCACCTGCACATCTGCCAATGTGGTATACTGCATCCGCTGTACCCGTTGTGGCTTCCTCTACATCGGGGAAACCAAGCAGAGGCTTGGAGACTGCTTTGTAGAACACCTACGCTCGGTTCGCAACAAACAACTGCACCTCCCAGTCACGAACCATTTCAACTCCCCCTCCCATTCCTCAGACGACATGTCCATCCTGGGCCTTCTCCAATGCCACAATGATGCCACCCAAAGGCTGCGGGAACAGCACCTCACATTTCGCTTGGGAACCCTGCAGCCCAATGGTATCAATGTGGACTTCACAAGCTTCAAAATCTCCCCGCCCCCGAGCGCATCCCAAAACCAGCCCAGCTCGTCCCGTCCTTCCTCCCACCTATCTGCTCCTCCCACCTCAACCCCCCCCCCCACCACCTACCTACCAGCCTCATCCCCGCGTCCTTGACCTGTCCATCTTCCCTTGACTGACCTACCCCCTGACCTGTCTGTCTCCTCTCCACCTATCTGCTCCTTTATCCATCTTCCATCCGCCTCCTCCTCTCTCTGTATTCATTTCAGAATCTCCTTCCCCTCCCCCATTTCTGAAGAAGGGCCCAGACCCGAAATGTCAGCTTTCCTGCTCCTCTGATGCTGCTTGGCCTGCTGTGTTTATCCAGCTGTACATCTTGTTATCAGAGATAAAGATAAACTGTTTCCACTGGTTGGGGCTTCTAGGACTAGGGGGCTTAGTGGAAGAATTAAGGCCAGATCATTCAGGAGAGATGTTAGGAAGCACCTCTACACACAAGAGATGTGGTAGGGTTTTGGATCTCTCTTCCACAAACAGCAGTGGATGGTAGATTGGTTGTTAAAATTATTTATCTCCGTCTTAACATTTTGGTAAGCAAAGGTATTAAGGGATATGGGCCAAAGGCAGCTAGCTATATGGAATTAAGTCACAGATCAGCCAAGACCTCATCAAATGGTGGGACAGACTCAAGGGGCTGATTGGCCTACTCCTGTTCTTATGTTCCTGAATCATTCAGGTAACAAATTACACCAGGAGCAGTGAAAGAACTCACCTCTCAAATACAAAAGTCTGGTGAGCATCTCAATCAACTTAAAGGGACCTACATTTCTAGCTCCAACAACAAGAGGGATTTGTAAACAAGGACTGGTAGATTAAAATGGAGGTCATTCCCAAACGGAGCCAATGCAGATCAATAGACGCAGACATGATTTTTTTTTCCCCTCAAGATTTGAACATGGCTGGTCAGGCCACCTCTGTGACTAAGCCAAGTTGCCCAGTGTTGTTGGTCTTCTTGAACTACTGCAAATCTAATGTTTATGGTCCTGTTACAATGGTGTTATGGTGTGTAAATATTATCGAATTGAATTCTGCTTCTTCTACAGCACCTTGCTGCAGTGGAGGAGCGGAAAATCAAATCATTGGTAGCGCTACTTGTCGAAACACAGATGAAGAAACTTGAAATCAAACTCCGACATTTTGAAGAACTTGAGACCATTATGGACAGAGAGAGAGAGGCAGTAAGTAGCTGTTAGGAGCGATTCCAGCTCGGAGTAGTAATTGCAAGAGATTCTTGACCATGTCATTTGAATTTGTATTTATGATTTACTTTGATTATTTCTTCCATCATATTTTCAATATAACAGTTAGAATACCAGAGACAACAGCTTCTCTCAGACAGACAAGCCTTTCACATGGAGCAACTGAAGTATGCTGAAATGAGAGCACGGCAACAGCACTTTCAACAAATGCATCAACAGCAGCAACAGCAGCATCAGCTCCCATCTGGCCCCCAGGCCAGTCAACAGCCAGCCATCATTCCTACATCTGTGCAACCAGTACCACCTGCTGCAGTTCAACAGGGAGCTGTGAATCAGGGTTCAGGTGATTCCATAGCTCAGTCCATTCCACAACAACAACAGACCCCACCAACGCAACAACAGCACCAGCAGCAGCAACAGGCTCAACCTGCCGTTCTTCCTCATGGTAACTGTCAGAACTGGATAGAATATGCTAGTCACCTTAAAACTATTCAACGCAAGCAAGGGGATCGTGAAGCTAGGTTCAGGAGTGGATCTAAACATTGATTTGGCTGACACATCACTCAGAGCTCTTCCGTATTGTCCTTATCAGTGAATGACGTAGACCCTAGTGCAGTGTCCCTAGCTCTGACTGGACTGGACTGGACTGGACACTGATGCAGACACCACAGTCCAGTCCAGTCAGTGACCTAGACACTGCACCAGGAATTGAATTGGGGGAAGACAGATTTTTTTTTACAAAATAGGCAGGATCTCAGCAAAGTCGGCTGGAAACAGCTGCTTGAGGATAACTCTACAGCAATACAGTGGGAATCTATCGCAAAGGAATTTGGAAGAGTACAGGCTCAACATGCTCCCTTTAGGGTGAAATGTTGGAGCAGCAAGCCCAGGGAATCCTGGATGTCTAGGAACGTTCAGACTGAATGTAAAGGAAAAGAGAGGCATATAACAGCTACAAATGGAGCAAATGAACAGAGGCCCTAGTGGAGTGTACTAAGTCAGGGGGTGTGGAGATCTTAAGAAAGCAATTAGAAGAGCAAAAAGGGGGCATGACAAAATGACAAAAGGGGGCACAAGATTAGGCAGAATGCCAATGCAAGTATATTGAGGAAAAAGGGATAACCAGGCAAAGAGTCCAGCCCATTAGAGAGCAAGGGGGAAACCTCTGCATCAAGCCAGAGGACGTTGGTCGAGTGTTAAATGAATAGTTCACATCTGTCTTCAATCTGGAGAAGGATGATGTTGGTACAGAATTCAGGAAGATAGACTATAAGGTTCTTGAGCAGATTGATATAAGGTTTCAGTGTGTTTAAAAGTGGTCAGATCCTCAGGTCAAAGTGAGTTGTATCCCAGGCTGTTGTGGGAGGCGAGAGAGGAAATGACAGCGGCTCTGACTCAAATTTTAATTCCTCTCTGGCTGCAGGGGAGGTGCCAGAGAACAAATAACGTGGTTCCACTTCTCAAGAAGGATGGTAGATATAAACCAGGGAATTACAGACCGGTGAGTCTCTCATCAGTGATAGGGAAACTGTTGGAGAAATTTCTGAAGGAGAGAATGAATTCCCATTTAGAGAGGCAAAGTTGGATCAAGTAGTGTCAGCATGGCTTTGTCAGAGGGAGGTCATGTCGAACAAATTTGATTGGTCTTTTTGAAGAGGCAACCAAGTGTGTAGACGAGGGTAGTGCAGTTAATGTAGTTTGAGTTTCGGCAAAGCATTTGACAAGGTCCCACATGGGAAACTGATAAAGACGGTAAAGCCACATGTAATCCAAAGTAATTTGTCAAGTTGGATCTAAAATTGGCTTCGTGATAGGAGACAGATGTTGGTGGTAGAAGGTTGTTTGTGTGACTGGAGGTTGGTGTGCAGTGACATACCTGAGGGATCAGTGCTGGGTCCGTTATTGTTTGTGATATGTATGAATTATGTCGATGAGAATGTGGGGGAGGATATGATAAGTGGCACAAAAACTTGGCCAGGTGGTTGACAGTGAAGAAGGAGGTGTTAGGTTACAGGACGATATAGATGGGGTGGTCAGATGGGCAGATCGGTGGCAGATGGAATTTAACCTTGATAAGTGTGCAGTGATGCACTTTGGAAGAAGTAACAAGACAATGGAGTACTCAGTGAATGGCAGAACACGAGGAAGCTCAGACTAACGAATCTTGGAGTGTTTGTTCACAGATCCCTGAAGGTAGCAAAACAGGTTAATAGCATGGTTAAGAAGACATACAGGACACTTTATCAGCCATGACATAGATTATAACAGCAGGGAGGTTATTTTGGAGTTGTACAGAACTTTGTTTAGGCCACAGCTGGAGCACTGTGTGCAGTTCTGGTCTCCACACTATAGAAAAGATGTGATTGCACTAGAGGGGGTGCAGAGGAGATTCACCAGCATATTGCACTTTAGCTATGAAGAGAGGCTGATGAACTCAGGTGGTTGTTTTTATTTGGAGCTGAGAGTGTTGAGGGGGGACCTGATAGAGCTCTATACAATTATGAGAGGCACGGACAGGGTGAATAGGAAGCAGCTGTGCCCGTTAGTTGGAGGATCAGTAACAAGGGGCCATACCTTTAAGGTAAAAGGCAGGAGGTTTAGAGAGGATTTGAGGAAACATTTTTTCATCCAGATTATGGTGGGGGTCTGGAATGCACTGCCTGGGAGGGTAGTTGAGGCAGGTAACCTTTAAAAATTACTTGGGGTGAGCACTTGAAATGTTATAACATTCAAGGCTATGGGCCTAGTGTGGGAAAGTGGCAGTTGTGTAGATTTAGTGTAGCTTGGCGCTACAGACTTGGTGGGCCGAAAGCCCTCTTCTGTACTGGAGGATTCTGTGATTCTATGATGCAGTTTGTCAGGACACTGTATAACTCGAGCTGTAGAGAGTGCTTTAAACCAAACAGTGAGATGGAAGGGTTCAGGTGAGGGGAAATTTAGAAAGTTAGAGAGAAAGAGCAAGGTGATGGTGTAGTGAGATAACAAGCATGGGGCTGGATGAACACAGCAGGTCAAGCAGCAT
>JAHRHZ010000010.1:646553-752883 GCA_024137785.1 Ginglymostoma cirratum
CACAGGAATTCCTAGAGGCATGGGTCTCCACCCATATTTCAATCAACAAACAAAAGAATTGGACCCCATATATAAACCCAAACAGATCAAAACTGGAAATGACACTACTCACCGTAACGGACCAGACGGTATAAATTCCAAGCACAGTAGAATAACATTACTCCATTGGAGGCTCCACTGATGATGTCACCTAGCGTGGTGATGAAACATCTGAACAAAAACAAGCTAGCTCAGCGAGCAAGTCAACAACCTCATCTCAAACTCTATATGATTCTTTCTGTCTCCTGCATGGTGATAAGTGTACCCAAATACTGCTCCAACCGATCCATGTGGTCTGACAGAAGCTGCAATCGGACACACTTCCTGCAGTTGTAGTCGTCAGGGATATTTGAACTGCCTCTGATAGCCCACATTCTGCAGGAGAAACACAGTCCCCTGGTGACTGCCATTTTTACCCCCTTGCAACTATTTAATTAAAAATAAATTTGTTAAATTAATTCACAGCTTACTGGATGGACCCTCATGTTAGATTCTCACTAAAGAATACTAAATGCACTATTCAGTAAACAACAGTCTAGGTACTATTCTAAATCCCAGTACTGTCCTACTGTACCACTAGCCTAAATCCCACTACTCTCAAATCTTATGGATATGAAAAGGTAAATGGAAATTGAAGGTAAGAAAAATAAATCACCTGACCACTACTTACCAGTTAGGAGTCTTTCTGTTCAAAACGTCACATTTGAGCTTGCACAGTGACAGAGTGTAGCTCCCATGATACTCTCCATGTCATGGGTCAATGTCAATGCCCCGTGCTAAAGTTTTTACCTGCTGCAACTGCTGTTGTCTTCCTCCAGCCTCTCTGGTTTTGGTTCCTGGCTGCTGATCAGGGTAAGGCTGCTGAAGAGGATAAAGTCTGACACACAGTATTTATTCAACTCCTCTGCCGTTGCCTGGTTTTCCCATTTTTGTTTCCCCAACCTTGTGCTCACAGGATCCTGTGTTCACTTTGGCTCCTTTCTTCCTTTATATATATTGAAAGAAGCTCTTGCTGTCTGTTTTGCCATTACTTGCAAGTTTATTTTTTAAGTTTGCCTTCTACCTCTTTATTAATTTCTTGGCTGTCTTTTATTTAAAACTTGTCCCATCCTCTAATCCACTAACCTTTGCCGAATTGTATGTTTTATCTTTCAGTTTGATGGTGAACTTCTGTGGTTAACCATGGTTGGCTTATCCCCTTCCGAAATCCTTCATCCACACTGAGATATGTCTTTACTGTGAGCCATGAACTATTTTCTTAAATGCCAATCCTCAACCGTCTTTACTGCTGAACTCCTTTCCCAGTCCACTCCAGCCAGCTTTGCCCTCATTCCTTTGTAATTACCCTTTATTTGTGTTTAGCACAGTTGTTTCTGACACAAGTTCCTCCCTCTCAAACTGAATGCTGAATTCTGCCATGTTATGGTCACTGTTTCTAAGAGGATCTTTTATTCTGGCATCATTATTAAACCTGCCTCATTACACATCACCAGATCCAAAATAGTAATAGGATTAAGGAATTTTTTTTAAACAGTGAACTAGACATTTTTTTTTATTTATAAAGGCAATTATTAACCTGTTGTAGATTCCAGTTGCACTGCTTTCCATTTCCAAAAACTAATTTGTGTCTTCGTCTTAGCATGAGTGCCTGTAATGTGAACTGCAATCCAAATGGTCTGAGCTATGTTGAAGCCTTTGGATGCTGGAGGAGACCAGAGCTCACTAATGCCAGCCAGTGTCTCTGGTTCATTGGTTTTGGTCGTCTCAGCTTTTGAAGATTTTGATTTGAGACGACCATTCCAAATATCCACTTTAGGGTCTATAACTGGCCTTGAGTGAAAATACTCTGTTGTGTGTGTTACATCCTTTAAAAAGATGGTGATTTATTTTCTAGAGCAAGGCGCCACAATGCAGACAGAGGTGATGGCAACTCCATCAGCAGCAGTTGCCCCGTCACAATGAGGTGCAACACCTGGAGCAAGACACAGCATTTTCTCCAGAATGGATACGGTGTATATGTGTGAAGATCAGTTTGGGTGGATATGCTGAAATGTAGTCATTCGCAAGTTTAATGTGGTCAAAAGAATCAGCAATTCTGATCTTTAGTGGAGGTGATTCTGGTGTCAGTATCGTAAGAGGTGATGTGTGCAATGGAAAGTGACAATGCTACACAGACCAATGTAAAGCTCATTCTATACAGTTACGCTATTATTGCTAATGCATATACACCATCCATGCTCTCGATTTGAAAAACATCTGACATCTAATGAAACTACCTACGTTCCATTGCAAATAATACCAAACTGTCATCATTAATTTGAGTGAGCATGCCCCTATTTTGTTCAATGCTTTGGTGACTTTTGCTATTTTTCATATTGTGTCGATTGTGAAATATCTTGTGCCAATTTTGGGGGAAATTTGATGTTGAGAAGACAGTAACTGCCCATGCAACCTTTTACTTTGTTCTTGCTTTACAATCAGCAGTTTACATACTAAATAATTCTGCCTTTAGCCCTGGCTCATTGTATAGCATGGTAATATTGTCAGGTTGGGCTATGGCTAAGCCAAAAGTTTGAAATTCCAAGTTCTATCTTTGTGAGACACCATACTTCAAGACCTTGTCTTCCATTTTCATTCAGAACGTTCCAAAATCATTGTGTTGCAATGTGAGATTAGGAGTAAGGCAAAGCAGGACAGCTGACCAGAGAGAATTGGCCCAGGACAGGAAGATGTGCATGTGGGCCCATGACAGGAGCTTTAAATCTGAGATTTCAGTGTCAGCCCCCTGTGAGAAGAAAGTTTTTGGCTTAAAGGCACCTCATTCTAGTCCTGTTTTCGAGCCTTTTCTGACTTTGGGAAAGAGCTGGACTTACTTTGCTGTTGATTAGCTGGATATATTAGTGTTTCACTTTCAGTTAAACCATTTCAGTAGCAAGGGTCTAGACTGTTAGTCATGCCACTGAGACCTGCTGGCAGATGACAGCATCTCTTCTTTGTGGTGTCTGCTTATTTGTTTCATAGGTTCATCCTCCTAAGGATGAAGAAAACCTTAAAATGGGCTTGTATTGTTGCGACTTCACCCAAAAGCAGCCTATGGGGAGATTTGCCTGGGCCTTCACCTAGACGTTGCACCTTAGAGCACTGAACGCTGGACAGTCACTAAGCTAGCTGAGAGTTCAGAGCTAGGAAATTTCCCCTCCTATTTTAGGTTTTTTTTAAATCCAGGCATCTTTTGTAACCCATCTCCCTAAAAATGGTGATATTTCAAACAATGGAGAATGCATCAAAGTTGCTGATGTCACAATGATTCTTTGTGTCCTGAGTATTGTGTTGGTTGATAAGGGTTGATATGTCTTGTAGCTGGTTGAATTAGTGATAGTTATCATGATGAGATTTGCAGTTTCCAAATGAAATAGGAGGCCAATTATACTGGATGATGGGCCCTTTATGGCTTTCTGGTCCAGACACCATTTCATTGATTGCTGTGTGTAGAGAGGGGTCCCAAGGGATATCATATTGCTGTCAAGAAAGTTAACTTCCCAATGAATTTGTTTAGAAGAGAACTTTTGAGTAAAAGCTCATGCATGATTCAAATTCAGTTTTTATATTGAAAGTAAAATGCAATGATTTACATGAAGTTTTGGGTTTTTCACTCCCCTAAAAAGAATGACAGAAGCCACTATCCATTTGGATATTTGAGTCCCTTTGTTTCATAATATTTTGTTAAAATGCTGACCATTTAGATACCAAGAAGAAGTTGGTCACATTGTCCTGCCCCATAACCCTGCAGAATAGCAAAATTATTGCAGATCAGATATATAATTTCTCCACTCATGAGATTGGGAAGATTTAATGATTTAACCTTCTACTGTTTAACCCAGAAATGTATCAAGCTTAACGATTTCTTTCTTGTGAGTTTATTTCTAAAACAACAATTCAAAGTTTTAATCTAGTAAAGAGATTATTATCAGAGTGACATGATTGTTATTGGGTTGTAGACATAGAAATGCATCCTGCTGTCTTCATCCCAAACACAGACATGTCCCTAGACGCAGACGGACATGCACTGGCATGCACACTGGCACACCCATTTGCAGGAACAAATATATCCACGCAAACTGTTTAAAATGAATTATCATTTTAGGTTAGAGGATTGCTTGCTGACTAGCCACAGTTCACATGTACAGTTACCATGGATCACAGTGTACAAGTCAATCTTTGAAGTCTCTCATTCCTTCCAAAAATGGTGCCAACTTGATGCTTGTTGTTTTAAAATGAGAAAAAATTTCAAATGGAATCATTATGACATTTTTTATTGAATTAATTATTTCCACTAGGTTACCTTCAGCCACATTCAATATGTTTTTTTTTAAAAAGCATTAAATTGATTGTCTCTAGTATCACTGCGAGGAGATCATCATTTTGGTCCGAATCACTTCAGCTATGGCTTTATCATAAGGATCCTCCGCTGGAACAGTGTGGCACTTTCGGTTTTTGAATCATCTGCACCAGAATTCATTCTGCTTTCCATCCATTGAATTGCATATTCTGCAACTTTTGAAAGATCTGATGACAGTTTGTGCATTAATAGCATCCAACAATTTGATGACAAAACCACACATAGCATCAAGAGGGATAACATGCCTATTTCCACTCTTTGTAGAGGTTTCTTTTTCTCCATCCATCCACTTATTCCAATTGCAAAAACATGATTTTTCACTGGTTTGTTGAGGCACGCATCCAAAGATTGGCCTCCAGACATTTGACCCCAGTATAATTACAACCTGGGTGTTAATTCTTCACAGCTGTCTCTTAACCTTATTGGATTTATGTGATGTGAGCATGTCCTGCACCAAAAAGCTGTATTATTTACATAGGCTGCCAGGATGTGTGCTACCACCTTACCAAGCCATAGCTCTACTTCATCTGACCATAGTCACAGACATGCATAAAAAGTCCTGCAGAAACTTGACTTTGGCATGATTTACATTTGAAGTTTACCATAGCCTGTAATTTTATTCAATTTGCCACGCAGCCTAGTACCACCATGAATCTTTTTCTCATGTCTTGTAGTTTTTACTAGAATTGTTTTTGCACCGTTTTACTCCATAGTTCAGTTGTTGGGCATATTGCAATGCGTAAGCATTTCATTTTTATTTCATAAAGTGGCTACACCAACAGCTGTTGCTCTGAATCTTTGCTGGACTGTGTTTGATTTGGTCTTTGCTGGACTCAGTTTGATTTAGCCCACTTAAGCACACATATATATGTGCCAGCAACATGGATTCAATTCCCGCACCAGCTGAGGCTATTTCTCAACCTCTCCCTTTGCCTGAGGCATGGTGACCCTCACATGAAACCGTCAACAGTCCTATCTCTTGAATGAGAGAGTAGCCCTATGGTCTGGTAAGCCTGGAGCAATTTTACCTTTATACGCATTGCATTTTTGATGATGATGTAGTCATTCTGAGAACTCAAAAATGTATATTGATACATGCTTCTCCATGCCAGGCCACTGGCTGTCCCCATTGTTGGGTGCGTTTAGCCACAGACATCTTCCTCAGGGCGAATTCTTCCTCCTTCCACTTCTGCACCAGTTCTTTCACTTCGCAAATTCTGTCATTACAGCATGGTTATTCGACAAGTTAGCAATTTTTTTGCCAGAGGACCCATCTCTGTTCTTCAGTCACCATGTGTGGTCTAATCTTTGTGAGCATGTTTTCAACTTAAGTTTATGATCTTGGCGACACGGTCCATGTCAACTGCATGTTCCCATGTGTTATGAGGTGAGTAAAATGTCATTCTGAGGTGAAAAATAAAAGCCAACTCCCAATGCGAGAACAACAATTTTTAGCAGAAAAGAGGATCAGCTCGTATGCCAAGTATAGGCCTAAACATGTATTTGGCTCTAGGAAAATGGGGTTGTCTTCTACCCTGTGATCTATGGTACTTGAAATTTATTGAATTCTTAATGTTACAATTGAACTGCTACAATTGCTGCATCATATCAATTCTGTCCAGTCTTTGCTAAAATCAATGGCATGATTCAAACAATTAACACAGTGGAGAACCGCCGCTTGTATGCTATAACCTGGAATTTGAAACACCAGACTTTGAGTAGCCAGTAGTTGCTCAAGTGCTAGTTGAGGAACAAAGATCACCTAAGGAATCAGCTCCTCATTGTTTGTCCAGTCATTTCCACAGGACAATGTGTCTAATCTTTGTCACTGGGAGAATTCAGCCTCCTCTCTCTCTCGTGTTTTATTAGGGCAAGTGTAGCTGTTCTGGTTAGTCACTAATACTAATGCTGTGATTGCTAAATTAGTGCAAATAGTTTGTTTAATGAAAGCCCTCATGTCTTCCATCTGTTCTCAAATCCTAAAATTACATTTGAAGACGTAGAAGAAAGTATTGGATGACACCACAATGTTTGCTCACCATTTAAGTATGGCTGGGGAATGCTGAGATTAGGAGCAAGTTAACAGAGAGGAGGATGACTATATTAGGAGTTGACAAAACGATCTTCAGTGACTGCGTGTCAAAAAAGAATGTCAAGATTTTTCTTCATATTTTAAGCTGCCCACTTAGAAACAAGTTTACACTCCCAGCCCACTTACATACATCTTCTCATCATCTTATCCTTTCTGAATAGTTCCTGCAAACATTGTAAAATACTTGCAAAAAAACAAAAAGTCCAGTAACTTCAACAAAGAAGAAAATGAGAGCCCAGCTCTGCCGATTTTGAGCTCTTTGCTATCCCCTTCAGCGACAGAAATAATCTGTCAGATTCAGTAAACTGAGATTAAATTAACAACAAGTAACAGAACACATTTCATTCTTACCTGTATTGCATCAGGATAGTCTTATTCTTTTGTTTATGCTCATTTTTTTCCAATCCTAGAAGCTTACAATGTTAAATAAGTTTAGTTACACTAAACATGACCAATGCCCGTCACATGAAGTGAGGTTCTATTCTCCTGAGCACTGGATGGTTTCCCCAGTTAACACCAGCTGATGGTGACCTGCTGTTCAGTGCCAAATCCACCTTTTCTTTGTGTATTCATTTCATCTTCCCACCAATTTAATATGCGACGGCTGAATCATGTAGATTGACAGTGTACTGACTGTGCCACTGCTGTGTGCTCCCTGGAGTAGCAGTCGTCATTTCTGGACATAACAGCCAATACATCCAACCTAGTATGAGCAGGGCAGTAGAGTAGTTTATGCGCATCATTTGGGTGTGATTTGAGATTTTATCACACGGCTAAGAACAGTTGCACATGAATTGATACCAGTTTGATTTTCTTTCCTATGAATTAAGGCAAGTGTAAAACTGAGTGCTGAGTCACCTTAAACCCCATTCTTCCCGTCTGTCTTTGGTTAGACAGTAAAATCCTCTCGTTCCTAAACTCAACTGCTTTGTTTTTACCAAGTTGGTGTAAAAGTGTTGTCCTATAAGGTTAGTTTTTAGCTGTCAGCAGAGAAGCAAGTCCTGCCAGGAAGATGAGACCTTGCCTCCATTCAAACAGGAGAGCTGTGGGGCCTTTCTTGAACAAAACTTGATAGTGTGGCTTACTGTACCCAGAAATTACAATCAGTGCCTAATAGCTGCTATAGGAACTGAACTACACCATTGAACGAGGTCCTGAATGATTCAGCCAAGCATAAAGGACAAAATGGTGATCAGGATTGGAGCGCAAGTGGAATAGGAAGTGCCACGCTTTGAATCGAAGCCCAGTCTCGCTGTCTGCATGGAGTTCAGACTGGCCCCGATAATCTGATATGGCAGGTGTTATGAGCAATATTATGTGGGAATTGCATGGGCGGGGGAGCTATTTATACATCTTGCTTAAAATGTGGCTTTTTATTGCATATTTGCTCATTTTTGTGTTAATATTTTCCTATTTTAAGTTGGGAATGCCTGTCTGTGTACTATGCTGGCGACCTACATCTGTGCTGTACATTCCCTCTTCTCAGCATACTAAAAGTTAGAATTTTTTTAATAGCGCTTGAAGCTTATTTTTTGAAACAAGCCAGTGTTTTTGATTGCTCAGATGAATTATTACTGCCATGGAATCATCCAGACTCACCCCCATTTTATTACACTAGAAGCTTCCTGCTACATTCAAATAATTCATGATACGTTCTGAAAATTGCAGTATTACCTGAAAATGTCAGCCTTTCCTGAAATTCATTTCAATGGAGCATGAAGGAATCCATTTTTTTAAAACCATGAAAATAAATGAACTGGAAATTCTAGTGACCCATCATACGTACACGAGTGTATCTGTTACAATAATTTGAGGTCTTCCTATTTAATGGGTAGTGAGGAATTACCTTTGAAGCTTACCTTCTGGCTCATATTGCCCCAAGAAAGTTTGATTTATTTTCATGTGTTACAGCAGTCAGCTGTTCATGCAGAGTATCTTAAAAGTAAAACAAATTCTCAGCAAGCCCTTAAAAATGGACAGTTCTTTTTACAAATTGATATTTCAATTGTAGTGTTTTGTCAAACTGTATTTAGTCTGTAACTCTGTAGTCTATATAGCTTTCGCTATCATGGGAAACTGCTAAGAAATAAATTGTACTTATTAAATATCAGAGAAGTACTATAATTATTTTCTGGTCTGTCACCAAAGTTTCAAGTAACATCAAGTTTGATCTTTTGTTGTTTTCTTCACTTGCTATCCCATTTATGAACCTTTACTGTAGCTTCTGGCCAGACGTTCATTGCAGCTTCAGAGCTTTGCTAACCTTGTTATAAAGGTGAATATGCTTGTTTTTGATTTTGAGGATGTTAATTCCATTGTACCCATCCATCTCAACATCCCATTTCTATATTCTGACTTGTTGCAAAGATCTACTTCCTGTATTTAAAGCAAACTTGGTCATTACTAAACTTGTTTCAAAATTGTAACTACTACCACAGTTACGTGAGTGTGACAGATAGTTTTACTTATAAACGATAAGAGGTAGAAAAATGAAAGGATAATATACCAAACTTCCAGTGTCAAGGGTGCCTGTAAGGGAGTTGATTTATAATCAATAAATTGAGGAGAAAAGGTTGATGCAAAGCCTCATAGAAGGTTTATGATTGTTATCCTTAATGATCACTTCTCATTTTTAGTTAAGCATCTGTTTAATCGATCAAGTTGGTTACTCTCATTCCAGCACAGCTTTTGTGGAAATCATTTATGATCTATGTGGACGATCAGCTTTTGGAAAATTTCCTTACTGAGACAAATCTCTGGAATTTAAATCTGTCAAAACTGAAGCTGCTTGAAGCCTCATGTCACTATCACTATCACATGACATTCTCCTAAAATACAACGAAAACTGTGCTGAAAAACACAGCAGGTCTGTCAAGAGGCCAGTGACCGTTCTGATAAAGGGTCATTGGAGTTGAAATGTCACCTGTTTCTGTCTCTGCAGATGGTGTCAGACCTGTTGAGTTTCTCCAGTACCCCTTTTATTTGTTTCACAACTCCAGTATCTGTAGTTCTGTGTTTAGTCATAAACTAGAAGTCTTCATTTACAATAGATCAGTTATGACTTCAGGAATTTAGATATTTTTCTTTAGAATAACATTGTAAAAAGGTAAAACTATGAAGGAATGGAATTGGGTACACAGCCACTATTTGCAGTGTCTTTTTTTTTAAAAAAAAAAAGCGCTTATCAGGTGTCGTCTGACTGCAGGTATCTCAAAGTACTTACAGCCATCTAAGTGTTTTTGAAGTGTAGTCAGAGGCAGTGGAATTAGTTTGTGATTGATAGTGTTATGGGGAAGAAAGGGGGATAGTGGGATTAATGCAGAGCTATGATGAGCACAGGGCAGTGGGATTAGTTTGGGATTCATACAATGCTACAGGAAGAGTGGAACAGTGCTGTGGGGAAAGAGGGGTCAATGGAGTTAGTTGGGCATTGAAAAAGGACTATGGTGAGAGAGCAGGGCAGTAGGGTTACTTTGGGATTAATACAGGGCAATGAGGGGAAATGACTCACATCTAAACTTTCTCCTCACTTTTTTCTAAAGCAGCACAGGAACAGGCCCTTCAGCCCTCCAAGCCTGCACCGATCCAGATCCTCTATCTGGACCTGTTGCCGATTTTCCAAGGATCTGTATCCCTCTGCTCTCTGCCCATTCACGTATCTGTCCAGATACATCTTAAATGATGCTATTGTGCCTGCCTACCACCTCCACTAGCAATGCATTCCAGCCACCCACCACCCTCTGCGTAAAGAACTTTCCACACACATTTCAGAGAACGTAGAAGAATACAGCGCAGAACAGGCCCTTCGGCCCTTGATGTTGCGCCGACCTGTGAACTAATCTAAGCCCATCCCCCTACACTATCCATCATCATCCATATGCTTATCCAAGGACTGTTTAAATGCCCCTAATGTGGCTGAGTTAACTACATTGGCAGGCAGGGCATTCCACGCCCTTACCACTCTCTGAGTAAAGAACCTGCCTCTGACATCTGTCTTAAATCTATCACCCCTCAATTTGCAGCTATGCCCCCTCGTACAAGCCGACATCACCATCCTAGGAAAAAGACACTCACTGTCCACCCTATCTAATCCTCTGATCATCTTGTATGTCTCAATTAAATCCCCTCTTGGGTCTGTTCTCATTGGAGAGAAGGCAGCTAAGTCCCTCAGCCTTGCCTCATAAGACCTTCGCTCCAGACCAGGCAACATCCTGGTAAATCCCTCTGCACCTTTTCCAATGCTTCCACATCCTGTAATGGGGCGACCAGAACTGTATGCAATATTCCAAGTGAGGTCGCACTAGCGTTTTGTACATTTGCAGCATGACATCACGGCTCCACAGCTCAATCCCTCTACCAATGAAACCTAACACACCGTATGCCTTCTTAACAGCACTACCAACCTGGGTGGCAACTTTCAGGGATCTATGTACCTGGACACCAAGATCCCTCTGCACATCCACACTACCAAGAATCTTTCCATTATTCTTCCCAAAGTGCATCACCTCACATTTATCTGTATTGAACTCCATTTGCCACCTTTCAGTCCAATCCTGCAGTTTATCCCAGTCTCCCTGCAACCTGCAACATTCTTCCACACTGTCCACCACTCCACCGACTTTAGTGTCATCTGCAAACTTACTAACCCATCCACCTATGTCTGCGTCCAAGTCATTTATAAAAATGACAAACAGCAGTGGTCCCAAAACAGATCCTTGGGGCACACCAATAGTAACCAGACTCCAGGCTGAATATTTTCCATCAACCACCACTCGTTGCCTTCTTTCAGAAAGCCAGTTTCTAATCCAAACTGCTAAATCTCCCTCAATCCCATGCCTCCGCATTTTTTCCAATAGCCTACCATGTGGAACCTTATCAAAGGCTTTACTGAAGTCCATGTACACCACGTCAACTGCCCTACCCTCATCCAAGTGCTTGGTCACCTTCTCAAAAAACTCAATGAGGTTTGTGAGACACAACCTGCCCTTGACAAATCCATGTTGACTATCTCCAATCAAATTGTTGCTTGCTAGATGATTATAAATCCTATCTCTTATAATCCTTTCCAAAACTTTTCCTACAACAGATGTAAGGCTCACTGGTCTATAATTACCTGGGTCATCTCTACTGCCCTTCTTGAACAAGGGCACAACATTTGCAATCCTCCAGTCCTCTGGGACTAAACCTGTAGCCAATGACGACTCAAAGATCAAGGCCAAAGGCTCCGCCATCTCCTCCCTAGCTTCCCAGAGAATCCTCGGAAAAATCCCATCCGGCCCAGGGGATTTATCTACCTTCACACCTTCTGGAATTGATAACACCTCCTCCTTACTAACCTCAATCCTTTCCAGTCTAATAGCCCGTATCTTAGTCTTCTCCTCTACAATATTCTCCCCCCCCCGAGTGAAAACAGATGAGAAATATTTGTTTAGCACCTCTCCGATCTCCACAGGGTCCACACACAACTTCCCACTTCTGTCTTTGACTGGCCTTATTCTTACTCCAGTCATCCTTTTATTCCCCACATACCTATAGAAAGCTTTAGGGTTCTCCTTTATTCTACCTGCTAATGACTGCTCATGTCCCCTCCTTGCTCCTCTTAACTCTCTTTAAATCCTTCCAACTAATCTGTAACTCTCCATCACCTCATCTGAACCATCTCGTCTCAATGTCACATAAGCCTCCCTCTTCCGCTTAACAAGAGATACAATTTCTTTTGTAAACCAAGGTTCCCTTACCTTATCACTTCCTCCCTGCCTGACAGGGACATACCTATCAAGGACACGCAATATCTGTTCCTTAAACCAGCTCCACATTTTGATTGTCCCCATCCCCTGCATTTTCCTACCCCATTCTATCCCTCCTAAGTCTTGCCTAATCACATTATAATTGCCCTTCCCCCATCTATAACTCTTGCCCAATGGCATGTTCCTATCCCTTTCCATTCGCTAAACTAAACGTACCAAATTATGGTCACTCTCTCAAGTGCTCACCTACCACTAAATCAAACACCTGGCCTGGTTCATTACTAAGTACCAGATCCAGTGTGGCCTCCCCTCTTGTCAGCCCTTCGACATACTGGGTCAGGAAACCCTCCTGCACACATTGGACAAAAACCGATCCATCCGACGTACTAGAATTATAGCATTTCCAGTCAATGTTGGGGAAGTTAAAGTCTCCCATAATGACCACCTTGTTCCTTTCACTCCTACCCAGAATCGTTTTGCCGATCCTCTCCTCCACATCCCTAGAACTTTGCGGAGGCCTATAAAAAACTCCCAGCAGTGTGACCTCTCCTGTTTCTGACCTCAGCCCATACCACCTCAGTAGACGAGTCCTCATCAAAAATGCTTTCAGCCACCATTATACTGTCCTTGACTAACAAAGCCACACCTCCCCCTCTTTTACCACCTCCCCTGATCTTTGTGAAAGATCTAAACCCTGGAACCTGCAACATCCATTCCTGACCTTGCTCTATCCATGTCTCTGAAATGGCCACAACATCGAAGTCCCAGATACCTATCTATGCTGCAAGCTCACCTACCTTATTCCGGATGCTCCTGGCATTGAAGTAGACACGCTTCAAACCAGCTTGCTGTCTGCCAGCACACTCCTGTGACGGTGAAATCCTGTCCATGTCCTCCCTACTGTCATCCTTCTGTATACTGGAAGTACACCACAGGTTCCCATCCCCCTGCTGAGCTAGTTTAAAGCCTTAAACTTTTCCCCTCTCACCTTGAAATTGTGACCCCTAGTAATTGAGTCCCCCACTCTTGTGGGGGGGGCGCGGCGCAGTGTGAAGAAAGCTTCTTGCTATCCACCCTGTCGAGACCTCTCATGATTTTGTCGACCTCAAATCAGGTTCCCCCCTCAACCTCAGTCTTTCTAGGGTAAATAATCCTAATCTTCTCAACCTCTTCATAGCTAGCACCCTCCATACCAGGCAACATCTTGGTGAGCCTCCTCTGCACCCTCTCCAAAACATCTTAACCTATGCCTGCTAGTATTTAAACATTTCCACTCTGGGAAAAGATGGCTCCAACTGTCCACACCTTAAATTTTATATATTTTCCCATCACTCAGATGATTTCACGTGACTGCTCTTTGACAAACTCAAATTAAAGGGGAGGTTGGCTAAGTTTAAAAACACATCATGTGGCATTTTAAATGCAAGTGCCTTTTAGAAGGCAAGACAAACATTAACTTCAATCCTCACCGAATTGGGGGAAGACACCATTTTTGACAAAGGGTCACTTAAACTTAGTTTCTCTCAGATGTTGCTAGTCCTGACAAAGTATTTTTAGATGAAGGGTCTAGGCCCGAAACGTCAAGTTTTCCTGCTCCTATGATGCTGCTTGACCTGCTGTGTTCATCCAGCCCCATGCTTGTTATCAAAGTATTTTTAAGAGTAGTTTAACATTTGTCTGGCTTTCCTTAAATGAATTAAGCTTGTCCAATTTGCATTTATCCTAGATTGGAGAAGTTTTTAAACTTTTTAATCCAAAGCCATTTTTTATTGCAATATATATTGGCTAATGTGGCATTTCCCCTTGCCTTGTCATCACAAGGTTGCAGTCTGTCAACATTAGACTCCAGCCTCCCAAAAAGCATTGCTTCTCCAATTATAGAAACCCAGAGAGGCTGGAAGTGCGTGTGTATCCGTGAAGCACTGGAAATGCTCCTTTTTGCAAAGCCCACACTAAACAAAGCCATAAAAAGTCATCAACATTCAAGAAAATGTGATCTGGGAGTTATTAATGTCAAGACAGAAGCTTAAAGGGTGAAGAATGTTGGCACTGTGCAAGATTCTCAAAACAGCAGACTACCTCACTTTCTTTTAACCCCAAATGGAATGAAGTACTGAAATTCAGAATGACCAAACAGCAAATTCATTGTGAGGTTTTATTATATGAAAGCAATGAAATACAGAGGATTGGCGTGCAGGTACACAATCAAAGCAGAAGCCAGTGAACTTAAAGCTTCAGAGACATCAGATCCCTCACTCCAAGTCAGCCTTTCTACAAGATTACTTCAGGGAAAGATTTCAGGGTCTCAACTAGAACCACTTGCTGCATTTGTTCCTACTGGAGGAGATCAGAAGCCTGCAGTGTATCAAGGTATAACATCTCACCCTCTTGATACCTACTCAGCTCCTATCACCCTCCAAATGGGCTCAATGCACTTGATTCCCAATTCTCAGACCTGCGTGCATGTTGATAAATATAAACAGAATTCTTTTAGAAAGGGAGTTCCTAAGTAGGTTGAAAAAAGGCACTTAAAATGCAAGTACAGAGAGCCATCAGCCGCTCATCACCATTCGGACCAGCTCTGTGAAGAAAGAGAGAAAAAAGTTTATCATTCTGCCATGACAAATAGAGAATTCAAGAAAGGTTCCGATTAAAGTTTTGAAGTTTAGAATAAACCAACTCAGTCCCAGGAAAACAAACTATATGCAAAAGCACAGTTTCCATAACAGACAGCAAAGTGAGTAAACATGCTAAATTGTAGCATCCCAATTTACCAAAGTTACTGTGAAAACCAAACTTATTAGGTATATTCTCAATTAGAATTGACTACCTACAAGAAAAAAAAAACCACACACACAAAACAGGTCACTGGCTCAAATATAGGCGGTAAATCGGAACCTTTCAGAACCCCCTCCCTGACCTTCCTCCCACCCCTGTAGAATTCTATTGAGCACAGTGGGTCCAAAGTCAGTTTTCTAGTTTGCACTAAACTACAGAAAGGAGCAGAAAAACAAATGGCAGATCTCAGTCGGGCTGGCAAAGCCTAGTCAGACAAAAGAATGCAGGCATGTCAATTCACAGCAACACATTAGATACCAAAGGAAGACCATTTGTGTCAAAAAGGATCCCACAGTCAGCTGGCAGGAGTAGTTCAAGCTCAAGTTTGTCATAATGTGCTATAAAGTCAGTTCTACTCAAAATCACTGGAAAATGCTGAAGCTGAGCAGAGAGGAAATGGATTCCCCCTCACCCAGAAAAGAGGATCAGCTATCACTAACTTTTTCTCTTCAGAGGAGAGAATGTGTCCAAGTCAAAAAGGATGAAGCTATTGGCACAATAAATTCTATCAAAATAGAAAGCTGGTGGTAGACGGTAAAAGGCAAACAAACATGGATTTTCTCATTCTTCGAAAAGGATTTGGGCATTGCTGGCAAGGCCAGCATTTGTTGACCATCCCCAATTGCTCTTGAATAGGCCACTGAAGTGGCCTAGTCAGTTAAGAGTAAACCATGTTGAGAGTCTGGAGTCACATATAGGCCAGACCAGGTAAGCTGGCACATTTCCATCCTTTTAAAACAAAAAGCATTAGTGAACTAGATTTTTCCTTTTTAAAAAAAACAAAAAAAAAAAAAAATCAGTTGTTATGGTCACTAACAGACAGTCAGTGTTTAGATTTATTCATGGAAGTTAAAATTCCACCAGCAGCACGGTGGGGTTTAAAAGCCATGTCCCCAGACCGTAAGCTTGGTTCTCTGGATTACTAGTCTAGTGACATGACCACTGCCACCAACTCACCCTAAAATTAGACTACCTAGTAGGTCTGCACAAAGTGGTCACAATTGACATGGTGATAACATGGTGTAGAGTTGGATGAACACAGCAGGCCAAGCAGCATCAGAGGAGCAGGAAAGCTGACGTTTCGGGTCGAGACCCTTCATCAGAAAATTGAAATGGTTTTCCTTTAGTTGGCAGAAATGCAAGTATAGTTAAGAACCAGAGATGATGCTCTCCCATCCCTCCAAATCATACCTAGAACAAGCCACATGCAGAACATGCCAAAAAGGAAAGAAAACAAGTCAAAAATTGGCAGGGAGATAAAGGATTTGTCAATGTGGCGTACCATGGGCTGCCATTCACCCAGACATGATGTGCCTGACAAAAGCTGTCAAAAAGGAAGAAAGATGTTAAACTAGGTGTTTAAAAAGTAGCAAATGCATTTTGAATCAATAAAGGAGTCATCCCAAGAAAGTCAAGGAATTTGGCCAGTTTTAAAACAGGCCGTATTTCCTGGTAGAATTTTTTTTTTTTTTTTTTTAAAAAAAAGGCTCTTCACTTCACACTTAAGTGGAGGAGGATTGGAGGAAGATAGATAGATACTCGGACAACCTATTGCAGTGTTTGGTCAAACTTGGAGTAGTATCCCAGTTGTGCTCTTTTATCAGCAAATTCTCTCAGTATCTCAGCTATCAACATGAGGCAGTGATGGAAACCGGCAACAGTTTCATTCCTGGCTTCTTCCACAACAGGATGATAGCAATGATACAATTTTGCCTACTGTCCATTGGCTAGGTGTGCGTTCTGGGTGGATGAATGAAGAATGACCAAGTTGCCTCCCCAATTAAAAACAAAAACCAATCGTCAAGAACTACTTATTTTCCCCCAACTTGGTTTTCCAGAGGTCTGCTCACTGTTTCTCTAGTTTCCACATAGAGATAGTCTGAACCCTTTGCTACATGGCATCATCTAGACATTTTAGCAGCATCAACTCAACTTCTGTTGAAATGCAAAGTCTACATACAGGAGATACAGAGGCAAACCCATACTGCACAGCTACTTTCCAAAGGTCACTGAATCAACATTAGAACATTCTATTTGGATTAGTTATCAAAACCTCAGGTAAAATATTTAGTACATTAAACTTTGAGCATTCAGACTCTTACCCTCATAATTGATGCAGCCATTAGCATCCTCATGGCCAGCCAGCAAAGTCTCCACTTCCTCCTCGGTCATTTTCTCACCTAAACAACATGGACGATGATTAAGAGGCAGACAACATTAGCTGTCCTAAAACCAAAAGCAGCTGGAAGGCACACCTAGCCAGCAAAGAACATCTGGCAAATATGCAGAGGCTCTCATGCACATGATCATACCACAGGCAGCACACACACACACAGCTAAAGGACTGACCAATGGAGTTTTCAAACAGAGGGCCACAACAACACAGGTAATTCCAGTGTGTGGAACTTCAATGTCTAAAAGGGATGCCCAGTAATAATGCAGAGATGACAACAGCACAGGCAAGGGTTTGGACAGCAGATGGACAAAATAACAGTGTACAACCTTGCTAATGGGAAAAAGCCAGGTGAGAATGCAAGCTGCAGTGACATGCAAGCAATACCTCTCGGAGGGGAAAGAGAGCTACCTTGCCTGCCTGCTAGGTTGGCCATTAATTGCTGGCAAGTGGAGAAAGTTGTCTGTGAATCATCTTACCCAGCACTTAATCGTGGACATAGTGAGAAGGGTGTTGGTTTCTCTCTCTAGGGTGAACATACCCAATTAATTCCCTTGCTCATCACTTCCAGGGAAGATTGACCAGTGGACTTTAGGATCCAGAAGCTGCCAGCAGCTATCCAGATCACTAGGTGATGGTTCAAGTGTTTTCCCCCCACCCCACCAAAAAGGCCCTGTCTAATTAACCTGTTCAGAGATAGAACACAGATCCGTACAGGCCCTTTGGCCCACGACATTGTGCCAAACTTTTACCCTAATCCTAAGGTCTAACCTCGTTATACTATCATCCATATGTCTATTAATAGCCACTTAAATGCCCCTAACGAAGCCAACTCCAGCAACGCATTTCATGCCCCGACCCGAGTAAAGAACCTACCTCCAACGTCTCCCCAATAGCTACCTCCACCCTAGGAGAAAGTCTCTGGCTGTCCACTCTGTCTATACCTCTGATTATTTTATACACCTCTATCAGGTCACCTCTCATCCTTTGTCATTCTGACCAGAAAAGCCCTAGCTCTCTCAACCTTTCCTCATAAGACCTTCCCTCCATTCCAGGCAACATCCTGTTAAATCTCCTCTGCACCTTTTCCAACGCTTCCACATCTTTCCTGTAATGAGGCAAGCAGAACTGGACACAATACTCCAGGTATGGCCAAACCAGGCTTTTGTATAGCTGGAGCATAACTTCACAGCTCTTGAAACTCAATCCCTATTAAGAAGAGGGAACACACCATATGCCTTCTTAACAATTCTATCCACCCAAGTGGCAGCTTTCAGGGAACTGTGGACATGAACCCCAAGATCCCTCTACTCCTCCACACTGCCAAGAATCTTCCCATTAACCCTGTATTCTGCTTTCAAATCTGTCCTTCCAAAATGAATCACCTCACACTTTCCAGGGTTAAACTCCATCTGCCACTTCTCAGCCCAGCTCTGCATCCTATCAATGTCCCTTTGTAACCTAGAACAGCCCTCCGCACTATCCACAACTCAACCCACCTTTGTATCATCCATGAATTTACTAATCCACCCTTCCACTCCTTCGTCCAAATCATTTACAAAAATCACAAGTAGAAGAGGACCCAGAACAGATCCTTGTGGTACACCACTCATAACTGAGCACCATGTTGAATATTTTCTGTCCGCTACCACCCTTTGGATTCAGAACTGTCTTCTCAGGGTCAGCCAATCTGCCACACTTCCCCCTATCCCATCCCTCCTTACTTTCTTCATAAGCCTACCATGGGGAACCTTATCAAGCACGTTACTGAAATCATGTATACCACATCCACGTGTTTGGTTACCGCTTCAAAAGAATTCAATAAGGTTTGTGAGGCATTATCTACCCCTCACAAATCCATGCTGACTATCACGAATCAAACTGTGCCTATCCAAGTGATCATAAATCCTATCTCTGAGCCCTTTCCAATAATTTGCCCACCACTGACTTAAGACTAACTGGCCTGTAATTTCCAGGGCTATCCCTATTCCTTTTTTGAACAAGGGAATGACGTTTGCCCCTCTCCAATCTTCCGGCACTGTGCCCGTGGACAGTGAGGACGAAAATATCATTGCCAAAGGCCCTGCGATCTCTTCCCTCGCTTCTCATAGAATCCTTGGATAAATCCCATCAGGCCCAGGGGACTTACCTATCTTCACATTCCTCAAAATTCTTAGTACATCTTCCTTACTAACATCCACTTCCTCCAGCCTATTTCATACTGTCCTCTCATACAACTGGATCCCTCAGTTATGAATACCAAAGAAAGTATTCATTAAGGACCTCTCCTATCTCTTTACAATCCTTGATCGGCCCTACCCTTTCTCTGGTCATTCTCATTCCTCACGTACATGCAAAAAGCCTTGGAGTTTTCCTTGATCCTACCTGCCAAGGTTTTATCATGCCCCCTTATAGCTCTAAGCTCTTTCTTCAGCTCCTTCCTAGATAACTTGTATCCCTCTAGAGCCTTTTCAGATCCTTGTTTCCTAAACATTATATAAGCATCCTTCTTCCTCTTAACTAGAGATTCGACCTCTCAAGAACCAAGACTCCCTCACTCGACCGCATCTTCCCTGCCTACGAGGGACAAACATAAATCGAGCACACTCAGTGTGCATTCCTTAAACACAATCTCCACATTTCTATAGTGCTCTTCCTTGACAGCATCTGCTCCCATTTAATGTTACCCAATTCTTGCCTAACAGAATTGTAATTACCCTTCCCCCAAATTATAAACCTTACCCTGCTGTTTGTACCTATCCTTTTCCATGACTATTGTAAAAGTAACAGAGTTATGATCGCTACCACCAAAATGCTCTCCTCCCAACAGGTCTAACACATGGCCCGGTTCATTGCTGAGCATCAAATCCAAAGTGGCCTCTCCTTGTGTTGGTCTATCTACATACTGTGTCAGGAATCCTACCTGAACACACTGGATAAAAGCTGCTCCATCTAGAACTAAAAAGTATTTGGAAAGTTGAAGTCACCCACAACTACAACCCTGTGACTTCTGCACCTTTCCAGTATCTGCCTCCCAATCCGCTCTTCCACTTCTCTGCAACTATTAGAGGGTCTGTAAAAAACCACAAACAAAGTGACTGCTCCTTTCTTGTTCCTGACCACCATCCAAACTGACTCTGTAGACATATCGTTCTCAAACTGCCTTTCAGTAGCTGCTATACTAGCTGTGACTAGCAATGCCACTCCCCTGCCCCTTTTACCACCCTATTTCTTTTAGGGCATCTAAATCCCAGAACTTCCAACAACCATTCTTGTCCGAGTTACCCAAGTTTCTGTAATGGCCACAATATCGTAGTTCCAAGTACTGACCAACACTAAGTTCATCTGCCTTATTTCTTATACTTCAAGCCATCCGTGTCCACAATTACATTCCATCGACTGCATTTCTTTGTTAACAATAGATGCTACTGCACACCTCAGTAGGTTGGACCTGAACCCAGGACACTACCCCTGCACCACTAGAGGGCATACAAAAGCCTAGGATAGGGCATGTATCTCAACCTTGTTCAACAGCATTGCAACAGGTTGTGTGTTAGTCACCACATTTTCCCCACCCTCCCAAAAACACAAATTGTGACAATTTCACCCAGTCAGGCAAATAGAGAGACAAGTTCAGTAGGGGAACAATATGGTAGTAAAATGGGCAACTGAGATTTCTTCACTTTGGCATCAAAAAATTTAAGCTACACAGTATTACAGTTTACAATTCATATGCAATGAAGAATATAATCACATCGGAGGTGGTACATTAAAAAGGCTCACTAGACTGGTCTCTGGAATGACAGGGTTGTCCTGAGGCCCTGAGTAATTTGACCCAATTTTCTCTGGAGTTAAGAACGAGGGCTGTCATTGAAACAAAATTCTGAAAGGGCTTGAATGGATTGATACCAAGGTAATCTGCCCCAGATAGGGGGAAAAAAAGAAAAAAAAACCAAGAACTTGAGGGCACAGTCTCAGGCTAAAGGGCTCATTATTTTTAGGACAGAGACAAGCTCCTATTTAAATTCTTATTGGTGACCTGAAAAAGCAGCCACACTCAGCCAGAAATAGCCATTTTTCCCCCATCTGTTACAAAATGATCAAATGGAAGTTAAATTGTGATGGTTTTCTGCTGGAAGCAGGGACTCTAACTGACGAGTGTTCAAATTGGGAGAATTTAGATTCAGAAATGAGAAAGCAAAAAAAAAAAAAAAAAAAAAAAAAAAAAAAAAAACAAAAAAGTTAAAAGAAAAAGAATCTAGAAACTAGCCTGATCCTTCAGCACTGCAGTCAGGTCATGTACAAGAATGAAGCAGAAACCATCCTGAGTCTGTTATTTAACAAGTTAAAATGTTCAAACAAGTGCTTTGTAACATTCTATAGAGTTTGACATGGTTATATTCCAAAAAGTGACCACAATAGATGAAACGTTACCAAGAGTGGCCAACACATGACGTAGCTCTGCACCCATGACTGTGCCATTGCCTTCTTTATCAAAGACACGCAGACCCTCAACAAAGTCTTCAAAAGTTCCTGGTTCCTTGTTTCTTGCAATGTCCTGAAGCTTAGGAAGGAACTGCTCAAAATCCAGTGTTTTCACATTCATGTCTGAAAATGAAAAAGAAGTTTACTTCTGTCTTTGTTCCCCATTACTTTGGGTTACAGACATGCAAACTACCAAATTGTTGCTTGGTAACCAAGGAGACATGCTGGAACCCTGACAGATGTCTATACAATTAGATCAGCAGATTATGAAAAAAAACCAAACTTTGGAACAAAAACTATATATAAAAATAAAGTTAACAAACCCATTTAATATGCATAAAGCACTTATTTTAATTAGTTATTTATCCATCTAATTTCCTTGTTGAAAAGGCAATTGAATCTGCTTCCAGAACATTTAATATGCAGCACACATCATAACTCACTATGTGAAAAAAAGGAGAGTTTCTCTCCTCAACTTTATGTTTTTATCAAAAAGAAAAGTGTATCATATCATTATCAACCCTCAGGCCAATGGAAACAGAAGATGGAGAAATCAATTGTCTGAGCGCCACACAATTTTGAAAACCTACTGAATCTTCAACCTTCTGTTCCAAGGGGATCACCACTAGCTTCTGTGTATTACAGAATTCCCTTGTCCTGTGCAAATCTCCTCAAAATCTTCTCCCATGGCTTTAAACATCTCCTCTTCCCTAACCCTTTCCTGATTACAGCACTTTCTGGTCCTTACCTTCAGGCTTTGGGTTCCCAAGGACTTTTAAGACTTCAGCATTACACGGATTCTGGCCAAGAGCACGCAAGACATCACCAAACTGGTTGTAGCCAATTCTACCTTCACCAACACGGTCATAGAGGCAAAATGCCTCTTTGAATTCTACAAAGAAAAAAGTAGTTAGTTACTCAAAGAATATGCAACTTTTTAAAAGGGCAAACAGATTTCCTAGAATTAAGAGAATCAAAAGGAGACATTCACAGAAAATTAAATGCATATTATTTAGGCCAGAGAAGAAATGGAGTACAAAAACAATCCTGAATACAAACTGAAAGAGAGAAGACAGGAGGGTGGTGGTCGTAACAACGATTAGCTGTGGAGAGACAGGATGTCCCTGACTAGTCAAGGGCAGGATCTATTTGTTTGGAGAGTTAAGAAAAATTGAGACACCACCACAATACTGGCTATTCACCTAAATTGACCAGCCAACTAATGAGGAAAGACACAGGATAAGATTTGCAAGAAAATCACACAAAAGCAAAATTTTTAAGATTACGTTACAACCTTCCCTACAAATCAATGCACGTCTAAGAGAGGCAGCAGTCAGGTGTGGTCAGAGAGACCAGGTCACTTAGCTTTGCAAGCTGCCACAATCAAATGCAGGAGGGAGAAACATGCTTCAAGTCCAGGAGATTCACCTTATTTTGGCAAGGAGCAAGAATTGTCAGAACAGACTTATCTGCTGATGACGGGAACTATAAACTATAAAAGGCACCTCGAGACAGTCACTACATAGCAAACAAACAGGAATACAGGAACGCTCATGAAGATGGGAGCTACTGCTGACTGTTCAGTGAATTGCAATTCAATGGAGAGCATGATGAAATAAATACAAGTGGAATATTTTTCTCTGCAGTTTAAATATAAGTTGCCTACATGAAGTAAAATGCTTGGCAAAGACGAAGCACTATTAAACTACAGTAAGAGTTTCAAAATACTTTTCAGCTCAACTGGAAGCTTTCAGTCTCATGGAAATGATAACGTTGTAAATACCAAGAACAGCAGATGCTGGAGTCAGTCAATACACAGTGTAGAACTGAAGGAAACAGCAGATCAGGCAGCAAAGGGCCCGGAAAATCGACGTTTCAGGCCTACCACGCAGTTTCAAGTTTTCCAGCTAACACAAAGCTTGCAAGCATTGTGAACGATGGGGAGCCTTCAACGCTAAAGGGAGTCGTGAAGTACGGTGGTGGTAGTGTCTGTACCTCCGGGGTGGGGGGTAAGGTTGGTGAAATTAAACGCGATCAAGGCTTTCAAAAGGAAATTAAATGAAGAACAATTGTAGGCCTGCGACGGGAAGAGGCCGAGCAATGGGACTGAGTTGGCTATGCTGTAACCATTGCATGAATGATTCATGCATTTCATGCTATGTAAATACTTCGGGCTTCAGTTTTCAGGCTTTGCTTTCCTCAAGTAATCAATTTGAAGCGGCGAAGGAACGGATCAGTGAGCAACGGAAGTTAATGCGAGGTAATCAAAACTTAGACGTCGTGGTCTGAGCTTACAGCCGGTGAGATTGCTAAACCAGTAGACGCACTTGTGAGGAATTAGGGCTGGAGCCAGACTGTCTACAGCCGTACTGAGCGAGAGGGATCTTTGTCCTTAAATGGAGTTTGTACTGCCAGTACAGGGCGGGCAGCGAAAAGGCGCGGTTTCCGGCTTTCGTAGCAAGGAAAGCAAGGCTAGTCTTTGGCTGGCGGGGGGAAAGCGAGATCAAGGTACAGCTGGGCCTTCATCAGTGACTTCTTGAGAGTTTTTCTCCTCCATTGCGGAAGAATTAGCAAACTACTGCCAGTATAGGTTCAGGCTAAAATCCCTTCCGATGGCCAATTGGAAACTGAAGACGGAAACTTACCGGCGATCTGATCCTCGGTGAAATCACACTGCAAAAGGGGGAAGAAAAAAAACAATGTTAGCAGCGAGAAAAAAAAAACAGAATCATATCCCACCATCAGCTACTCACTCATCCCCTAACTTCACTGACCATCCTATATTCCTACTGTTGCTCCAAGTCCGCGTTGCTCCTTCCTTCTGTTTCTCTTTGTGATATTCACACCGGATATTGACAGCTCCTCCTCCAATCAGGGACCGCCCTTGTCAGTTTCTACACACTTCCGGCACACTTAGTACAGAAGTTCTGGAATGACTCCCTTAACCGTCAAAAGCGCAAAATGGCCAATTCCGTTTTCGAGAAACGAACGTCCTGGAATTTTCAGCAAGTCAGACAGTACGAGAAAAAGAGGAGCCAAAGGTTTCAGGTTGATGGCCTTTTGTCGGAAGTATGATAGCAAAGATGAACAGCCTCGAAATAAGTCATGAGGAAAAAGAAGGGATGAACGAAAGGCAAGAGAACAGCAGATAAAATAGATTAAATGAAACCAACTGAAGAATCAAGAGCTAGCTTAGGCCACTCAGCCCCTCGAGCCTGTTCTGCCAGTCAAAAAGATCATAGATGATCTAATTGTAACCTCAAACCCACTTCCCTGTCCACAATCTATTCCCCCCCCCCTCCGCCGCCCACAACCATCACATTTAACTTAGAAGCAAAGCAAATGGAGATCATAATTGAAGACAGCTATAAAACAAGAATTGTATACTGGCCATATGAAGTCAAAACAGAATAGCAAACAACAAAAATAGAAATGAAAATGTAATTTTCTGAGCTTATTTTGGATTTCCAGCACCCGCAGTATTTTGTTTTAACAAAAGGCCAACCTGCAAAACAGAGAACACTCCTATGGCCTGGGAACATGACCAGGAAAGGCAGGTAGACCTCAAAGATAGAGACTCCCATAAGACCATAGCAAATAAGAACCAGAGTAGGCCATTCAGCCTTTCAAGCCTGCTCCTCCATTCAGTAGGATCATGGCTGTTCCAACATATCTAATGTCCACTTTCCTGGCCTTTCCTCATAATTCTTGATTCCCCAACTAATCAACAATCTATCTATCTCAGCCTTCAATACACAAAACACAATACCCCACAACTCTCTGTGGCAAGGAGTTCCAATGACTCACAAGCCTCAGAGAAGAAATTCCTCCTCATCTCAGCCCCTGTTTATTCTGAGACTATATCCTGTTGTTCTAGACTCTCCATAAGGGGGAACATCCTCTCAGCCGTTGCCCTGTCAAGCCCCCTGAAAAATCCCTACATGTTTCAATGACATCACCTCATTCTTCTAAACTCCAGTGAGTAGAGTGCCAATTTTTTTTAACCTTTGTTCATAAGACAATCCCTCCATATTGGGGATCATCCTAGTGAACCTTCTCTGAACTGCCTCCAATGAAATGGTATCTTTCATTAAATACGGGGACCAAAACTGCTCACAGATGTGGTCTCACCAGCACTTTGCGCAGTTGAAGTAAGAGTTCTCTACTCTTATATTCCCCTTGAAATAAGGGGCTGCGTTCCATTTGCCTTCTTGATTACCTATTGCACCTTCCTGTGTACTAGCTTTCTGTGCTTTATGCACAAGTACTCCACAAGGCCCTTTGTGTTGCAGCTTTCTGCAGTTTTTCCCATTTAAATAATACTGTTCTTTTGTTCTCCATTCCAAAATAAACAACGTTACATTTTGAAATAGTAAGAACTGCATTTGCTGGAGTCATAGATAACACAGTGTGGAGCTGGAGGAACACAGCAGGCCAGGCAGCATCAGAGAAGCAGGAAAGTTGACGTTTCAGGTCAGGACCTTTCTGAAGACCCGAAACGTCATCTTTGCTGTTCCTCCAACTTTACATTTCCCACCTTATACTCCATTGCCCACTTACTTAACCTATCAATATCACTCTGCAAACTGTTTGTATCCCTTCACAACTTGCCTTTTCACCTATTTCAATGTCATCTTCAAAGTTGGCTACAGTAGATTGGCTTCCTTCCTCCAAATCATTAATATATAAACGGTTGCAGTCCCAGCACTGATCCCTGTGGAACTCCACTGGTCATAGTTCACTAACCTGAAAAAGAGTCCCTTAAACCTCACTCGCCGTTTCCTGCCCATGAGTCAATTCTCATATCCATGCCGATATACTACCTCCAACATGGTAGAGTCTTATGACTTAACCCTTTTTGAGGTACCTTGTTGAACACCTTCTGGGAGTCCAAATACAACACATCTGCTGGTTCTGCTCTATTTACTCTGGTTGAGACTTCCTCAAAAAATTCTCATGGTTTAGAATATAGAACATTTAGAACATAGAACATTACAGCGCAGTACAGGCCCTTCGGCCCTCGATGTTGTGCCAACCTGTGAAACCAATCTGAAGCCCATCTAACCTACGCTATTCCATTATCATCCATATGTTTATCCAACGACCATTTAAATGCCGTTAAAGTTGGCGAGTCTACTACTGCTGCAGGCAAGGCATTCCATGCCCTTACTACTCTCTGAGTAAAGAATCTACCTCTGACATCTGTCCTATATCTATCACCCCTCAATTTAAAGCTATGTTCCCTCGTGCTAGCCATCACCATCTGAGGTAAAAGGCTCTCACAGTCCACCCTATCCAATCCTGTGATCATCTTGTATGTCTCGATTAAGTCACCTCTTAACCTTCTAACGAAAACAGCCTCAAGTCCCTCAGCCTTTCCTCATAAGACCTTCCCTCCATACCAGGCAACATCCTGGTAAATCTCCTCTGCACCCTTTCCAATGCTTCCACATCCTTCCTATAATGCGGTGACCAGAACTGTATGCAATACTCCAAGTGCAGCCGCACCAGAGTTTTGTACAGCTGCAACATGACCTCACGGCTCCGAAACTCGATCCCTCTACCAATAAAACCTAACGCACCGTACGCCTTCTTAACAACCCTATCAACCTGGGTGGCAACTTTCAGGGATCTATGCACGTGGACACCGAGATCTCTCTGCTCGTCCACACTACCAAGAATCTTACCATTAGCCCAGTACTCTGTATTCCTGTTACTCCTTCCAAAGTGAATCACCTCACACTTTTCCGCATTAAAGTCCATTTACCTCTCAGCTCAGCTCTGTAGCTTATCTATGTCCCTCTGTAACCTGCAACATCCTTCCGCACTATCCACAACTCCACCGACTTTAGTGTCATCCGCAAATTTACTAACCCATCCTTCTACGCCCTCATCCAGGTCATTTATAAAAATGACAAACAGATAGAACAAATAGTCAGGCGCGATTTCCCTTTCAGGAAGCTGAACTGACTATACTTAATTAGATTATGATTTTTGAAATGTTCTGCCATTACTTCCTAAATAATTCATTCCAACATTTTCTGAACGACACGTTAGCCCTCACTACTCATATACCAATGGGGCACCCCCACCCTCATACCAGCTATGGTATGACACTGTCCCAGCTATGTACCTAACAGTAGAGGGAAAGATGTACTTGGTGGTGATATCAGGCTTGAGGTGGCTCAATAGGTTCATATGCTACAAGAAGGCACAAAGGCATTACTGAATTCAGAGGAATTCTGTGTCCTGGTATAGTACATCAATCTCAAGAAAGTAACATGAAGGCACATCAAGGAAGGCAAATTGAATTTTGGTCTTTATTCAAAAATAATTAAACATAAGAGTAAGGGAAGTTTTATGGTAGCTGTACAGGACCACTCCTGGAGTACTGTGTGTGTGGTCTCTTTATATAAAAATAGATATAACTGCATTAGAAACACTTCAGGGGACGTTCAGTCGACTCATTTTAGACACGAGTGTGAAGTAAGGTTAAATAGGTTGGGCCCTAGTCCATTGGAGTTTAGAAGAATGAGGGGTGATCTTATTGAAACATGTAAGATGCTGAAGGAACTTGACAAGGTGCATACCGTGAGGGTGCTTCCTCTTGTGGAGGAAACAAGAAGCAAGGGTCATCATTTAAAGTTAAGGCCAGAATTTGGGCACGAGCGTTGTTCAGGTTGACCCTCCCGGAGGGGCCTAGGGAGTGGGCGGGGTCTCCAGGTGGACTGCTCTGGGATCGACCTTCCCGCGCGCTGCCCTCAGTCACGTGCTGCGCCTCCAGGCAGTACGAGTTGAGCAGAGGATCGGGATTGGCCTCGGCCTCTCCGTGTCGGGCCTGAGAGCAGTAGCGGCGCCCAGAGGCTGATATGGCGGGTGAGTGTACACTGCGAGTCGGCGGAAAAAAAAGCGCGGGCTGGTGTTTTGGCGTGGCTGTTTATTCCGTGACGGCGGCACTCTCGGATTCTAGGCCTGAACGAATTGGTCCTGGCGGTCTTTTCGTTCGAGACGGTGTCAATGTGTCAACTGGCCCTTGGTGATGGAGACCCTTTTCCTGTTCCCCTCTGGCGACCTGTAGTTGAATCGTTCACTGTTTAAAGTTCATTTCTTTACCCTTCTGGAATTAAGATTTCAATTTCCGGAGCGAGTTTCTACCACCCCCCCTCCCAATATGTCTTTGCGTGTTCTAAAACCACTGAAGTAGTTTTGAACCGTCCGCCAGCCAATTCACAACAAGTCAGATAGTGTAATAATGATCGATAACTTCCAAATCGATTTGTTTGGGAAGGAGGAAATACTGGCGAGAACGCCCCCCACCCCCCCCGTCTTTCAGAAATGCTCAAATTTGATGGAGGCAAGTGACTCCTGTATGTGTGGTAGTGTTCCGGGTTGAGCACATGAGAAACGTTGGACGGGGAAAGAGCAGCTTTGCCCTTCAAGCTGCGCCTTTCCTGTATTGACTGTACATTGACGATCTCCCCTCACCCGCGCCCTAACAAAATAAAAACAAGGTAAAAGCGAGAAGATCCCTCAGGAACTGTCACACTGACTCGTTGAACTGTATCTGGTACAGTGGCATTTGAAAATCTGAATGGTAGTACTTGCTTGAGCTTGTCACTTTCCAGCTCTGAACAAGAACGATGGCAAGTTCTCCAGGTAATGAAATAATAACTGTTAAACTCACCTTGTTGTCAGCGTGAGAGCTGTGAATTTACGGTTGAAGAGCACATGTACAGGATGTCAAAGGCTCTTCAGCCATTGAGCATGTCCAGTTTGGTCAAAATTTCTAAGCTTGACATTTGACTTGCTGTGTCTGTCGTCTGTTAGCCAAATATATACTGTGTCTCTGATTATGAAGTGAGTTCATGCCACAAGTTAGATGCACACATGTCAATCTAAGCTTTCTTTAGGAGAAACCTTAAATATCCCAACATAACATGCAGGACAGCAGTATAAGCACATTGTTATGAGGCAGTCGTTAACTTACAGGATCTATATAATTATCCTGGCAGCAGAGACATCAGTTGTCTTAAAAAAAAAAACCCAGAAGAACTGTGGATGCTGTAAATCAGGAACAGAAACAAAGTTGCTGGAAAAGTTCAGCAGGTCTGGCAGCATCTGTGAAGGAGAAAACAGAGCTTTCTCCTGTTTTCTCCACAGATGCTGTCAGACCTGCTGAGCTTTTCCATCAGTTGTCTTTCTAATTGGGAAAGAAAACGACCTCTTTGGGTGATTTCCCCTAGCGTGCACAAGCACTGCTTTTAGAAAATAGAATTTTGAAGATTTTTCCCAACTCACTGAAAAGATGAGAGTATCCCTGGCTAGGCTATTGTCTATTGCCCACCTCTAATTACCTATGAGAAGATATTGCGAAGAAGCCTTTTTGAGCCGCTGCAATTCATCTGGTGCAGGTACTCCCACAGTGCTGTTAGAGAGGGAGTTCCACGATGTTGAACCAGTGACAGTGAAGGAACAACGATGTTGTTGGGATGGTGAGTGGCTTGAAGGGTGATTTGTGTGTGGTGGTGTTCCCATGCGTGCTACCCTTGCGTTTCTAGATGCTAGAGGTTGTGGGTTTTGGAAGGTGCTGTCAAAGCAATATATTGTACTACTTAACGGACAAAGCTGAGAATTGACTCTACAACAACTAGCCATTGATAACATTGCAAGCTGAGTTGCAATGATCACTGCTTTGATTAACCCTTTTCATCTCAATCCAGCATGTTCATCTAGCCTGATACGCAACAATATTTCTGTCTTGAGGGATGGGAACTAGCAGGTCTATGTATTTGGATGTTCAAAGGGCACTCAATAAGGTTCCAAATTAAATGATTCCTGAAGTTGAGACTGATATTGTGACATGGATAGAGGATTGGTTAATGGGCAGAAAGAAGAGTAGGGGTGAATGGATCATTTTGAGGTTGGCAGCCCCTCAAGGATGGGGCTTGGCTATATAAAACATACATTACTTTTAGTCCTTTCGTCCAAGTTATTAATCTTTGTTGACACTGCAAAATGTGTGCTGTGAGGAGGGCATAAAATACACCAAAGCAATATAAACAGGTTAAGTGAATGGGTAAGATTGTGGTAGATAATGTGGAGGAATATGAGATGATGTACTTCAGTCAGACGAATAGAAAACAGAATTTACTTTCCTGACAGGTAACTGTTAATTGTTGGTGTTCAGAGATCTGGGTGTGCTTTTACATGATACACAGAGTTAATGTGCAGGTACAGGTGAGTAATTGAGAATGCAGATGGTATGTTGACCTTGACTGCAAGGGGGTTAGAGCACACAAGTAAAGCAGTCTTGCTGCAATTGTATACGGCTTATTTTTTGAGACCCCGTGGACTGCTGTACGCAGTTTTGGTCTTAACTAAGTTTAGGCCCGAAACGTCAAGTTTTCCTGCTCCTATGATGCTGCTTGACCTGCTGTGTTCATCCAGCCCCATGCTTGTTATCTAAGATTCTGAAGCCGTTTGACAGGGTAGACACTGATAGGTTGTTTCGCTCGGGAATCAAAACATGATGTCACAGTTTCAGGGTAAGGGGCTGTATTTATAACTAAGACGAGGAGAAATTTCTTTACTCTCAAAGGGAGGTGAATGTTTGAAATTCTCTATACTGACAGTTTGTGGATCCCCATGGAGTATATTTAAAGCTGAGATCCAATGAAGTTTTTGGACTTTTGAGAGGGCTTAGGATGATGGCAAAATGCAGTTGAGCTGGAAGATCAGCCATGACAGTACTGAATGAAAGGTTGGGCTTTGAGGGACTTGAATGGTCTTCTATTTGTTATGCTATGGATGCTACCAACTTGGAAAAGCTGGTAATAGTAGTCAGGTATATATGTGCTTACACATTTCTACATACAGTTTCCATTGTAGACATGAAATTGTTTGTGCAAGCATGTTTAATTATACCCGCCACAGTGACAGTCGTGGCTCTGTTGGTGGCAGCCTCTCCATCACAAGATTCTGGGTTCGAGTCCTACTCTAGGGCTTCAGCATATAAAAAAAATCAAGGTTGACACTCAAGTGCAGTTCTGTGAAAGCATTGCAGTGTCATGGGTGCTGGCTTTCAGATGCAGTGTCAAACCAAGGGCCCATTCCTGGGATGTGGTGGATGTGATAGATCCCATGTCAGTATTATAAAGAAGAATCAGAGAATTATTCCTGGTGAAGACTCAATGTTAAATAACCTCAGTTAATTTCACAAGAACAAATTTATCTGATAACTGTTATCAGATTTGCAGGATCTTGCTTTCTGCAATTTGGCTTCTGTAGTTCCTATTTCACAACGTTGATGAGAATTCATGAGTACTTCATTGACTGCAAAGTAGTCTGAGACATGAGAGATTATGCATTTTGGAATGCACAGAAATGTGGGGTACTGCATTTTGTTAGAAGAAATATGGAGAGACGATTCAACTTTGAAGGGCATACAGGAGCAGAGGGACCTCAGGGTGCACATGTATAATTCTCTAAAGGTGACCAAGCAAGTTGAAGCAGTTTTTAAGATTTATAGGATCCTTGGGTTTATGAATAGAGGCTGAGAGTATAAAAGCAAAGAAGTGATGTAACAGCTCTACAAATCAATGATCAGACCATATTTGGAGTATTATTTTCAGTTCTGTGCACCTTATTTAAAGAAGAATGTTTAAAGCCCTGGAGAGCGTTTAAAGGAGGTTTATGAGAATGATACCAGGAATGAGAGATTTCAGATACAAGGAAAGATTAGGGAAATTGTGGTTATTCTGCTTGGAGCAGAGAAGATTAAGAGATGATCTTTTTGAAGTTTTCAAAATTATTAACAATTTTGATGGCGTAAAGAAGGATATTTTGTTTTTCCTACTTGGTATTTCAGTAACTAGGGGGTCACGGTTTCAAGATTGTCAGCAATAGAGCTAGAAGTGAGATGAGGAGAAATTTCTTTACTCCAAAAGTTGTCAGGGTTTGGAATGCACTGTCTGGGAGGTGGATTCCATAGGAAGTTTCAGATGAGAGCTGGATAAATATTTGAAAGTGATGAATTTAGATAGCTACAGAGATGGGGCTGGAGAATGTAACTAGCTGGGTAACTCTTTCAGGAGTCAGTACAGACGTGATGGGTCGAATACTGTACTATAAATTTAATGATCTGGTTGTTGTGAAAAGTGCAACATAAAAGTAACCCTCCTGTTCCCTCTGGTGCTACACTACTACCACTGACGAGAGGATGTAATTACAGCACAAGGTCCCTTGGAGCAACTACCATTTAAATGCAGATATTGAAAGAAATACTTGGAATGGTCTCAAGTACCAAATATCTGACTTTGAAAATGGAGCCTCAATAGCACCTTAATGTTCTGGGCCACTTATCCCTAGCATTTAACCTCTTTTCACATGAAGGCTACATTCGGTTTCACTCTCCCATGCTATAGGAGATTGATTCCAGCTCTGACAATATCTTCTTCACATGGAATTTGTGAATTGCAAAAAAAAAGTATGTAAACTGTCGGATATCTCTTGTAAATGCAAGGATGTAAAATGTGACTGCATGCTCAGTTTCTCCCATATGTTCTTGGGCTATGGGTGAATGATCCATTACGACTGACCCCATCCCACTTCCTTACTCTTTCCTCGTAATCCTGCAAACTTTCCTCGGGTGCTTATCCAGCACCACTGAATCTATCTCTGCCACTCTCTTCATTAGCAAAACAAAATCTTTTCTCATGTCATTCTCGGGTCTTTTGCCAGTCATGTTAGATCGGTATCTCCTAATTCTTAACCTCTCTATCAATGCAAGCAGTTTATCTCTGTCTACTCTGTCCAGATCTGTTCTGATTTTAAACACTACTACCAAAATCTCATAGCCTTTTCTTCTCCGTGGAGGACGGTCCCGGTTTCTCCCAATTTATCTTCATTCCTGAAATTCCTCATCTCTAGAACCATTCTTGTGAATCTTTCTGCACTTTATCTCAAACCTTCCACCATTCCTGAAGTGTGATGCCAAGAATTAGCCACCATTAAGGCTGGACCAGTGTTTACATTTCACCATAACTAACTTGCTTTTGTACTCTGCCTCTGTTTAAAAGTCAAGGATCCCTTATCACTTTTTCAACCTGCCCTGCCACCTTAATCGATTAGTGCACATATACCTCCAGGTCCCTCTGATCCTGAACTCACTTCAGAATTATATCTTCCATTTCGTATTACCTGTCCTCCTCCTTCCTATTAAAATGTATCACTTTGCATCTTTCTGCTACTTGTCCATCCATTTCACCAATCTGACTATTTCTTTTTGAAGTTTGACATAATCCTCCTCACAATTCACAATACTTCCCATGTTTTGTATCATCTGTCAATTTTGAATTTGTGCACCATACAACCCCAGCCCCCATTGCTGGTATTGATCAAGAAAGTCCTCACACTGACCCCTGAGAAGCCTTGCTGTATACCTTCTTCCAGGCTGAAAAACAAACATTCACTAATACTCTTTCTCCTGTCACTGCTCCAAATTTGTGCTGCCACTGCACCCTTTTTCTTTATTCCATGGCTTCAATTAGCTAGCTAATTGGCTTCAAAATTGACAAGATGGTATGAAGCAGAGGGTGATGATTGAAGGTTGTTTCTTGGGCTGGAGGCCTGTGACTAGTGGTGTACCACAGGGGTCGGTGCTGGGACCTTTGTTATTTGTTATTGGCATAAATGATCTGGATGTGAATGTACAAGGCATGATTAGTAAGTTTGTGGATGATACAAAATTAGAGGTATCATTGATAGGGAGGAAAGTGATCAAAAATTACAGAGGGATCTCGATCAGGTGGGGAAGTGGGCTGAGGATTAGCAAATGCAATTCAATACAGATAAGTACAGGGGGAGGCGATGGCCTAGTGGTACTATTGCTGGACTGTTAGTCGAGAGACCCAGATAACGTTCTGGAGACCTGGGTTTGAATTTGAATTCAATCAGTATCTGGAATTAACAATCTAATGATGACCGTGAATCCATTGTCAATTGTCAGAAAAACCCATCTGGTTCACTAATGTCCTTCAGGGAAGGAAACTGCCATTCTTACCTGGTCTGGCCTACATGTGACTCCAGACCCACAGCAATGTGGTTGACTCTTAACTGCCCTCTGGGCAATTATGGATGAGCAATAAATGCTGCCTCACCAGCAATGCCCTCATCGTGAATGAATAAAGGAAAAAACAAAACTGTGAAGTGTTGCATTTTGGAAAGTCAGACCAAGGTAGGCCTTATACAGTTAATGGTAAGGTCCTGAGGAGTGTTGTGGAACAGAGGGACCTAGGAGTACAAGTACATAGTTTGTTGAAAGCGGCGTCACAGGTAGACAGGGTGGTGAAGAAGGCATTTAGCATGCTGACCTTCATCGGTCAAGGCATTGAGTATAGGAGTTGGGACGTTATGTTACAGTTATATAAGTCTTTGGTGAGGCCGCAGTTGGAGTATTGCGTATAGTTTTAGTCATCCATTTAGAGGAAAGACATAGTTATCCTGGAAAGTGTGCAAAGAAGATTTACGAGGATGTTACCAGGACTAGTAGACCTGTGTTGTGGGGAGATGTTGGATCGGGTAGGACTTTATTCCTTGGAACGCAGGAGAATGAGGGGTGACCTTATGGAGGTGTATAAAATCATGAGGGGCATAGACAGGATGAATGCATATAGTCTTTTTTCCAGGGCTGGGGAATTGAAGGTGAGAGAGGATAGATTTAAGAAGGACCTGAGGGGCAACTTCCTCATGCAGAGAGTGGTGTGTATATGGAATGGGCTGCTGGATAAAGTGGTTGAGGCAGGTACAATAGCAACATTTTTAAAAAAAATTTGGATAGGTACGTGGATGGGAAGGTTTTATAGGGATATGGACCAAATGTGGGCAATTGGAACTAGCTGAGTGGGCACCATGTTCAGCATGGACCAGTTTGGGTTGAAGGGCCTGTTTCCATGCTGTACCCTCCATGACTCTAAGTTTGCTGATATGGCTCTTTATCAAATCTCAACTGCATCAGATTACTTTAAAGAGAATTTCCCTTTACCATATCGGTGCTGTTTTTCCTTCATTTATCTGGACTTGTCCAAGTGACTGTTAACCTTAATCGGGGATAAAATTTTGAAAAGCTTTCCCTCCACTGAGGTTAAACTGATGAACTGCCCTGAATTTGCTGGACTTATCCTTTGCACAGTTTTATGAATCAGAGTGTAAGATTTGCAATTCTCAAGTCCTTGGGCATCACCCTCGTGTCTAAGGACCATTGGAAAATTATGATCTCTGCAATTTTCACCCTCTTTCCCTTGGTGTCCTTGGATGCATCCCACCCGGACCTGGAAACTTACCAACTTAAGGTGCCACCAGACTGCCCTAAACTACTACTTTATTCATTCGTAGCCCATCTGCCTCCTCTTTCGCTATGACCTGGGTAGCATCATTTTCTTTGGTAAAGACACCTTCGATGTATTTATTTATAAGGGTTATGGCGAGTGGGCAGGTAAGTGGAGCTGAGTCTCAAAAAGATCAGCTATGATCTTATTAAATGGCGCGGCAGGCTCGAGGGGCTAGATGGCCTACTCCTGCTCCTAGTTCTTATGTTCTTATATTTCACACCTTGGTCATGCCTTCTGCCTTCCTGCATAAATTCCCTTTTAGATTTCTAATTGACCCAGCCCCCTTACCGTTTTACTATTTATGTGCCTACAGAGGATCTTTGGGTTCTCTTTTATTGTAGTTGCCAGTCTTTTCTTATACTCTCTTTGCCTCCCTTTTCCTTTTAACTTCCTTATTTTTCAAACTGGTTCTTTGTTGTATTATCAACTTGACATCTGTCATAGGCCACTTTCTCTGCTTCATTGTATTCTTTATCTCTTTTGTCATCCAAGAAGCTCTGGATTTGTTCACCCTATGTTTCCCATTTGTGGCAATGTACATTGATTCTAACTTGAACCATTTCCTCTTTAAAGACAAGCCATTGTTTTGTCTTATTTTTGCCAGCCAGTCTTTGATTCCACTTTAACTGGAACATTTGGGGGTGACACGGTGGCTCAGTGGTGGCCTCACAGCTCCAGGGACCCAGGTTCAATCCCACCCTCGGGCGACTGTCTATGTGGAGTTTGCACATTCCCCCTGTGTCTGTGTGGATTTCCTCTGGGTACTCCAGTTTCCTCCCACAGTTCAAAGATGTGCAGGTTAGGTGTATTGGCCATGCTAAATTGTCCTGTACCGTACAAGGATATATAGGCTAGGTGGATTAGCCATGGGAAATGCAGGATACAGGGATAGGGTAGAGGGGTGGGTCTGGATGGGATGCTCTTCGGAGGGTTTCTTGTGGACTTTTTGGGCCAACTGGCCTGTTTCTGAACTGTAGAGATTCTATGATTCGATGATCTGTTCGCTGAAATTGGTTTTCCCGTAATTAATTATTTTTACTCTAAATTGCACCTTGTCCTTTTCCATATCAATTCAAATCACTGTCCCTTAGATATTCCGTCATGCCACATGATCCACTTCACCCATCTCATTTCCCAGAATTGCATCCAACAATGTCACCTTCCTCATTGGACTGGAAACTGATCAAGAAATTTCTCCTTGGCACACATCAGAAACTCTTCCCTTCTTTCTACCCTTTGCACTATTACCATCCTCAACTCTGTCTGTCTGGATAACTTGTTATTTTCTGTTATTTATGTTAACTTTTCTGTTATTGTGACTCGATAATTCTTGCACCTCCGTGTGATTTTTTTGTAAATTTATTCCTCTGTGTCTTTCTCACTAGTTGGTGGCCTCTAGAATACACCCTGCCATGTGACAGTACTCCTGCTGTTTCTTGGACCTCACCAAATAGATTTTTTTCCTTGAAGATCTGGGTAATCATCTCTTTCCAGCACTCTAATATTCTGCACTGCCATCCCTCCAAGCTCCTTTTCTGTCATTAATCACCACTTTGTATGCATAAACTATTTATGCATTGTCCTGTGCTGTTTTAGTCAGGTTCTCGTTATCTTCATAAATTCATATTTCCACATAACTGTCAGCGTCCATGGCTCACCAGTCTTGTTTACACTCCATGCATTCACGTTCATATGAGGTAACTCTTGATTTAGATTTTACTCCATTTCTTCTTCTTTCAACCAAACACATTTCCCATTCACACTTTATGCATGCATGCACAGTCACCTTAATTTAGACTTAAGTTTCCACTTGCTCTGCACCTGCCTAATATCTTACTGTTTCTCTCGAGCATGTTAGGATTAATAAGAAGGAAGTATTAGATGGTTTAGCGGGCATAAAGGTGCATAAATTCCAAGGGCCTGATGAGATGCATCCGGGTTGCTAGGAGAGCCAAGGGAGGAGATTGCTGGGGCCCGAGCAGAGATATTTAATACTCCTCTGGCCACAAGTGAAGTACCAGATAACTGGACAATAGCTAATGTCCTTTTGTTCAAGAAAGGCAGCAGGGTTAGGCCAGGTAATTAAAGACCAGTTAGTTTGATATCAGTTGTAGGGAAATTATGGAAAAAATTCTGAGAGGCAGGATTAATCAATACTTGGAATGACAGGGATTGACCTGGAATAGTCAGCATGGATTGATTGGAGGGTGATCCTGTCTGATTAATTTAATTGCGTTTTTGAAAAAGTGACTAACTATATTGATGAGGGTAGTGCAGTTGCTGTGGTTTACATGGAGTTCAAGAACAAAGAAAATTACAGGACAGGAACAGGCCCTTCGGCTCTCCAAGCCTGCACCAATATGCTGCATGTCACAACTAATACCCCCTACCCTTCCGGGGACCATATCCCTCTATTTCCATCCTATTCATGTATTTGTCAAGATGCCCTTTAAAAGTTACTATAGTATCTGCTTCCACTACCTCCCCTGACAGTGAGTTCCAGGCACTCGCCACCCTCTGTTTAAAAAAAAAAAAACAACAAATAAAAACTTGCCTCGTACATCGCCTTTAAACCTTGTCCCTCATGCCTTAAACCTATGGCCCCTGGTAACCGACTCTTCCATCCTGGGAAAAAGCTTCTGACTGTCCACTCTGTCAATGCCCTTCATAATCTTGTAGACCTCTATCAGGTCACCCCTCAACCTCTGTCATTCCAGTGAGAACAACCCGAGTTTCTCCAACCTCTCCTCATAGCTAATGCCCTCCATACTGGGCAACATCCTGGTAAATCTTTTCTGTACCCCCACCAAAGCCACCACATCCTTTTGGTAGTGTGGCAACCAGAATTGAACACCATGTTCCAAATGCAGTTTAACTAAGGTTATATAAAGCTGCAAAATTACCTGCCAGTTTTTAAACTCAGTGCCCCGTCTGATGAAGGCAAGCATGTCATATGCCTTGTTGACCACCTCCTCCACCTGCGTTGCCACTTTCAGTGACCTGTGTACCTGTACACCCAGATCCCTCTGCCTATCAGTACTCTTAAGGGTTCTGCAATTTACTGTATATTTTTCATCTGGATTAGACCTTCCAAAATGCATTACCTCTCATTTTTCTGGATTAAACTCAATCTGCCGTCTCTCTGCCCAAGTCACCAACCAATCTATATCCAGCTGTATCCTTTGACCGTCCTCATCACTATCCGCAATTCCACCAACATTTGTGTCGTCGGCATACTTACTAATCAAACCAGTTACATTTTCCTCCAAATCATTTATATATGTTACATATAGCAAAGGTCCCAACACTGATCCCTGAGAAGTGCCACTAGTCGTAGCCCTCCATTCAGAAACACACCCTTCCTCTGCTACCCTCTGTCTTCTATGACCGAGCCAGTTTTTTATCCATCTTGCAAGTTCATCTTTGACCCCGTGCGACTTTACTTTCTGTATCAGCTTGCCATGAGGGACTTTGTCGAGGGACTTTGTCAAGGGCCTTACTGAAGCCCACGTAGACCACATACACTGCCCTACCCTCATCGATCATCTTCGTTACTTCCTCAAAAAACTCAACCAAGTTAGTGAGACATGACCTCCCCTTCACAAAACCATGTTGCATCTCGCTAATTGATTTCCAAGTGGGACTAAATCCCATCTTGAAGGATCCTCTCCAATAATTTCCCTACCACTGACATAAAACCTGTAATTAGATGGATTATCCTTGCCACCCTTCTTAAACAAATGAACAACATTGGCTATTCTCCAATCCTCTGGGACCTCCGCTGTAGTCAGTGAGGATATAAAGATCTCCCCCAAGACCCCAGTAAATTCCTTCCTTGCCTCTCTCAGTATTCTGGGGTATACCCCATCAGACCCTGGGGACTTGTCTACCTTAACATTTTTCAAGACCCCCAATACCTCCTTCCTTTTGACCCAAACTATCTGCACACCCTTCCCCAGACTCAACACCAAGTCCTTCTCTATGGTGAATACTGACGCAAAGTACTCATTTAATGCCTCGCCCATTTCCTCTGGCTTCACACACAGATTCCCTTCCCTGTCCTTGAGTGGGCTAACCCTCTGCCTGGCTACCCTCTTGCTGTTTATATATGTATAAAAAGCCTTGGGATTTTCCTTAATCCTGTTGGCCAATGACTTTTCAGTAAGGCCTTTGACAAGGTCCCACATGGAAAGCTGGTAGGAGTCCATGGGATCCAAGGCAAGTTGGTAAACTGCATCCAAAATTGGCTTACAAATAAGCGGGAAAGTGGATGGTGGAGGATTGTTTCTATGATTGAAAGTCTGTGACTAGTGATGTACCACAGGGATAGGTGTTGCCACCCTTGCTGTTTGTTATGTGCTGTACAGTAATTACTTGGATGTGAATGTAGAAGCTATAATTAGTAAGTTTGTAGATGACACGAAAATTGTTGTTGATGAGGTTTGTCTCACGGTACAGTATGCTATTGATCAGCTGGTGAATTGGACAGAGCAATGACCAGTGGAATTTAATCCTGATAAGTGTGAGGGGATGCATTTTGAGAGGTCTAATGAGGGAAGGATTTACATGATGAATGATTTTTCCTGAGTAGGGACCTAGAGGACCTTGGTGTACAAGTGCATAGGTCCCTGAAGGTGTCAGCACAAGTAGACAGGGTGGTGAAGCAGGTGCACAGAATGCTTGCCTACATTTGCCTGGGTGTAGCAAATAGGAGCAAGGAAATCTTGTTGCAATTTTGCAAAACATTGGTTGAGCCTTGGGTGGAATACTGTGTGCCGTTCTGGTTGCCATGCTATCAGAAGAATGTGATTGCTCTCAACAGGGAGCAGAGGAGATTTGCCAGGATGTTGCGTGGGATGGATAGTCTCAGCTGGGATACTATTGACATAAAGCAGTTGTACAGAACCTTGTATAAAGAAACAGAAATTTACTAAATTAAAATAGCATTCTCTGGGGTGATGATGGACCTTGACCATGCTGATGAGCACCGCGTGCTGGCTCTCCAGGGACACCTGAGCACAGGCGTAACCATGAAAGAGGGACAAACAGTCAGGATTGGTGAGTCCCTCCGTGGCTCGCTGCCTGGATCTGTTGATGGCCATCTTGTCCAGGCCCAAGAACAGAGCCACAAGAAGGCCCATAGACTTGTCTGCACTTTGCCGTACCAAGTGTCCATAGATCAAGTATGTGGGACTGAAATGCAACCAAAATTTTAGGAGAAGTCTCTTCAACAAAAACTAAAAAGGGGCTGCAAATGGAAACATATGAAAAACCACAAAAACTACGCATGCCCTGGCACCTGGTGAATTTGCTCTACGATTGCAAGGGACTGCCACGGGCAGCAGTCTCCATCCCTGATTCCAGACAGACAGGGGAAAGACTGCTTTGTAGTGGGAATCTCCACTACCGGAGGGTAAAATGTCACAAAAAGCAGTCCTGTTTTTATACTGTATGATTCTGTCTCTTATTCCAGTATGATCTTGTCTCTCCCAGTTCTTTGTACATCTTGTTTCTCCTCTCTTTTTACACCCCACTTGCCACAGCCTTGCCAATTTAATTCACAGTTTTAAGGCCGCATAAGCAGGGACAGTGCGTGTGTTGGGAACTGCATAAGAACCTGGAAAGTGCATTATGATGAACGTGGAGCATTTTATGTGCTAATTCTTGTAGAATTTTGTTAATTGCATATCAATTCAGCAATCCTGTTTACAGTGCCAATGTATTGTATGAATTTAAAACAAATAAAACACACTTCTTTGTCTCAGATTATTAATCAGTGAATTCTGATGATCAAGTTTTGCTTGCTCGAAATCAGAAACCTGAGAATGGGAAACCACTGAAGAGGGGGAAAATGGAGGATTTGACCTGTTGCTTCAACACATGGCAGTTAATGCTATTCTCCTGGGCTTTCCTCTCCATCGACATTGTTTAAGACCTTATTTCTTACCAACCCCATATGCCCAGATTCCAGCAGCCCCTCAGTGTCCCAAACAAGTTCCTGAGTTCTGTTGGGCACTCAAAATCTCTCAGGTTTTGCTGCCTTTTCTGATATCCTGCACTCTCCATTTGTTACACGAGCCCCACATCCACATTGAGTGCTCCTTAATCCTGCAGTTCATCCCCGCCACTTCAAACTACCAACAATGCTTCAAAACCTTGAAAGTTCTCTTCTAATACCACTAAGTTCCAGGTTCCTGTCTCCCTGTAACCTTGGGCCTGTCTTAGTATTCCTGGACTCCCTAACCACCTCCTAGTCCCTGGAAGCTGACTTCAGTGCAGTTGTAGATAATGGCATCTCCTGAATGCCAGGGCCAAGCCGACTGTTGGTGGCCTGTGATAATGTCACTAAGTTTAACACTTTTATGCTTCTAAGATATTTGACAGGAGATGGTTGCTTGTATATATCAGGAGTAGCCTTGATGAGGACTGTTTACACTTGAAATAACGGTGGTTATGTAGATCAGGTGTTTTTTCTGCTAACTATTTATGTCTGATTTATTTTCTGTAGAGCTTTTGAACCTGGAAAAGAAGTTAGCAGAATACAAGTGTGATACCAACAAGGCTATTCGGCTAAAGTTAGGTATGTGCTTCAAGCACAGAATCTTCTTATGACTTGCACACTACTCCCCTTTGTACATGAGACAGCGAGGGAGAAATGAGGGGGTGGTGGGATGGGCGAGAAGGGAGGTTATGCTGTGGCAAATTGGTAACTGAAATGTGGAGATGTTGCAACGATGCTGGAAAATAGTTTATTATGTTCAGTGATGAACCAGCGTATAACCCTCCTCTTTTGGGGTACACCATTACTTCTCTGAAACAATTCCTAGGGGAGTATGATTTCTCTACTTATTGACCTATTAATGTAACTATCAAGTGCTAACAAAATTGGTTCTAACGTTTCTGTCTCTAAATCAGAGTCAGCATGATGTGTTTTTTCCATATTACTAGTTCGCTTCGTTGAAGACCTGGAGGATGAAACCATGAGCTTCAGTCCATTATACAGTCACCAAGTGTTTGGAGATGAGTATGTGATTTGTTACATTGGAATCTGTTGACAGGGCTCTCATCACCTATACCATATGTTGCAAGCTTTTAGTAATTGTTTTTGGTTTTTGTTTTCATGCTGTGTTCTTGAATTGGCTGTTTCTGGTTGCCATGTGCTCTCTTGTGGTTCTGGTCTGCGTGATTTAGCATAGCATCAGTTGTGGCTCAGTCAGTAGCACTCATTCCTCTTGAGTTAAAAGGTACACAGTTAAATGTAAAGACTTGAGCACATAATCCAAGCTGATATTCCCAGTGCAGTACTGGGGGAGCGCTACATTGCATGTGTGAGATATTATGCCAGACCCCATCTACAATTGTTTATATAAAATATTCCATGGCACTGCTTCAAGGAAAAGTATTGGTGTTCTCCTTAGTATTCTAGTAAATATTTATCCCTCAGTCCAAGGTTTGACACAAGTTCATTTATCTCATTACTTTTAGTGGGACCTTGTGAGAACGAACTCGCTACAATGTTGACTTCAGAAGTACTTAATTAGCAGTAAAGTGCATTGGGAAGTCCTGAGGACATAAAAGACGCAATATGAACACAGGTCTTTCTTTAGCGTTTTTGTGTCTGCCACGCTTGTGACTTTAGCCATGATTTTGATTAATGCAGTTTAACATTGGATCTGTTCACCTACAAGGCTCACAGTTGAGAACAATGTACTTTGTTAGTTCTTTTTCATAAACCAGAAAGGTGGTCTGATTGCTGGAATTCAACATGTCTGGACAGGTAATATAAGAGGATACGGAAAACATGCTGGATGTCATAGGAAATCTATTCAGAGGTTGAAATACCAAGAATTCTCTGCAATTGTATTCGCGTCTGACTAAAACTACGTCTGTTCATGAAACGTACTTCAGTTGTTTGTGAAGGTTTCACTCGCCTTGTTTTAGCAAGTGAGCGTTGTTACACGTTTGGAATGCAGTTATAGATTGCCATTCCGAGAGGTTTGCATTGCCAAGTATTTATTAATTGTTTGTTTTTCTGCCTCAACTGGAGTATTGCCCAATTTGGGCACTGCACTTTACGAAGAATGTGAAGACTTGGAACAAATGAAAAGTAGATTTATGAAAATAGTTTGAATTCAGCAATTTCATTATATAGGTAGATTGGAGAGGCTGGGACTGTTCTCCTTGCAGAAGAGAAGGCTGAGAGGAAATTTGATGAAGGTGCTCAAAGTCATGAGACATCTGGACAGAGTAGGTAGGGAGAAAATGTTCCCATTGGTGGTCCCATGGTCGGCACGGCGGCTCAGTGGTTAGCACTGCTGCCCCACAGCACCAGGGACCTGGATTTGATTCCAGCCTCGGGCGACTGTGTGGAGTTTACACATTCTCCCCTGTCTGCGTGGGTTTCCTCCGGGTGCTCTGGTTTCCTCCCACAGTCCAAAGATGCGCAGGCTTGGTGAATTGGCCATGCTAAATTGCTCGTAGTGTTCAGAGATGTGTAGATTAGATGGCTTATACGGGGATGGGTCTGGGTGGGATGCTCCAAGGGTCGGTATGGACTTGTTGGGCGAAAGGGCCTGTTTCCACACTAGTGATTTGATGATTCTAAAACAGAGGGCCAGATTTAAGGTAATTAGCAAAAGAAACAATGGTGACATGAGGAAACATATTTTCACACGCCTAGATCTAGACTGTGCTGCCTGAGTGTGTGGTGGAAGCAGATTCAATCAAGGTCTTTCAGAGATAATTAGAGAATTGTCTGAAGAGAAGAAACTTGCAGGATTATGGGGAAAAAGTCAAGGGAGTGGGACTAGTTGCTGACATTGATTGTCCATTGATTTGCTCTTGATGAATGTCAGCAATGCTGAGTTGCTGTTCTAGAGAATGAACAGAGACATGATGGGCTGAATAACTGCCTTCTGTGCTGTAACCATTTTCTGATACTTGATCCTTCTGAGTTGAGCTTCACATCATTAAGTCTGCCTATTTCCTCCTCGGTGACATTATCTGATTTTTGACTCTTGTCTCAGCTCATCTGCTAAAAGCCTCATCCATGCCTTTGTTACTTCTCGATTTGACTGTTCCAACACACTCTTGGCTGGTCATCTACATTCTACCCTCCGTAAACTTGAAGGCACACAAGACACTACTGCCGTTTCCTAACTTGCACCAAGTCCCATTCCCAATCACCCGTCTGCTCGCTGACCCATGTTGGCTTCCTGTCAATCAATGTCTTGACTTTTAAAATTCTCATTCTTGCTGTCATTTCATTTTATTATGTGAACTGCCTTGGGATGTTATTATTTTAAAGATGCTAGTTAACTATCTATTGTTGTTGTATCCCCCATAGAAGTATGATACATCTGTTCCCAGGCCCCTTATTGTAAGGTATTTGCAGATGATGAAATTATTTACCAGAAAGGCCCTATGTTCCTTTTCCTCTCTATCATCGAATGGTTTGATAAGTGGCTTCAGGGTTTCTGCCTCCCCATGTGCATATTTCATGTGTTGATCACTCTGAATAAGAATCTTCTACTAGTAATAAATTCAACTTACTTTAGTGAGACCCTGTCATTTTTTTTTTGTTTGAATTTCAATTTAATGTGAAGTAATATTCCAGACTTATCCTTCTTTCCTTAACTCCCTTGTGTCCTTTATGTAGTCATCTCAGTCACTACTTTACCACGGCGGCTTTACCTAAGTCTCCCCCATCTGTTTTCATAACATAATCCCCTGACATGGATGTGAGACTAATGGTCAATGTCTGACCCCCTTTTTTTTTTTTTTGAATCTAGGCAAGAAACTAGCCCCTTTTCCATCTACTGAAACCTCCCAATGTCCATTGATTTGCTCTTGATGAATGTCAGTACCACACAGAGGCCTCCTCCTTAGTGTCTTAGTACTCTAATGGAAGCACCATCTGTCCATGGATTTACTTGTTTTGAGTTTTTAGCCTTTCTCGTGCACCCTTCTCCTGCGTACCAAAATCATTCATTTTTTTTCCTAGATTTGCCTAACATTGCTCTTATTGCTAAAATGTAATCTGTCTCTGGGTCCCTTTCTAATTTTATACAACTAATCTCATTTACCTGGTCTCGGGTGAAACTTTGTATCCTTGTGAGAGCCTAAAACTGGTGCTGTCTAATTGCATTGAGCTACCTTTGTTTAAAATGCTCTTGGCTCTTTTGGAGACTGGCACTCCTATGATTTTAAAGTTGGATGTTGTTTTTGAGCTTCATGTACACCCCAAATTTCCAAAGAGATCCTGGAACAATCCTGATTTGTATTGAATAAAGCTGGGTTGATTGAATGAAAGTTTCTTCTGTCCTTTTATATCCTTTTAAATCCTAGTATTTGAGTCCTGTTTTAAACCCTGCCTCCATATCTTTTGTTTTGACTGCAAAGCCGTGCTCTTCTAATAACCCTGTGTGAAAAAATTGCTTCTGGCATTCTCCTTCCAATGGTAATCCTCAGTCTTTGCTCCCCCTGTCACCTATTCACCAGTGGAAACAATATTTCATTTACAATCCTCTCTCAAGTTTCCAAACCTTTTGAAAATCTCCATTTGATTCCACTTGATCATCTCTGTTCCATTGAGAAAAGATACAATTTCTGAATCTTTCTCCCTAAAGAAGTCTTTTGTCTTTTACTCCTGGTGTAGTTGTCAGAAATTGGTATCGTCCCTTTTCCATATCTCTTTTTATATTTTCTACAATTGGATGCTGAGGACAGTACTCAGTACTTTGGCGGTTTGTGTTAAATGTTGGCAAAATATTGGCTGGAATAGCGAAATAACTCGCTACTCTTAGTCATATTGTGCCACTGATCTTAGTTATCTAGCAATGTAGGCTCTTCAGTTCAATGTTTACAGAATGATGTTCCTTTCGTAACATGTTCAGGTGTCAGCCGAGATTATGGGTTTCAGTACATAGCCTGATGAAAGTACTACCAACTGAATCAAGATGGAACATTCCTCCCAAGGTCCTATCTTTTCCGAACGGGGAGAAAAAGCCCAAGGTTTCCAGTTTTTCCAGATTGTTCAATCTATTTGACAGTCAGTCAGCTTCATGGAACTTCATTACATTGCTTGCGACAATTTGCAATCAAGGTTTGGTCTGACCAGTGCGTTGTGCTTTAATCATGTCTTCCATTGATTTGCACTCAAATATATGATACACGTAGAATACAAATTCTTTGAGAGATTACATGGAGTATACAGCCCAGGAACAGGCCATTGGACCCATCCAGAGGGATAGGGTGTGATGCTAGGGCTTATGCAACACATTTAACACCAGGACTCATCGTAATGCTGCTACAGGTGTATCAGATGTTGCAGGTGAATGCATTCATTTTTACAGGAAGGCATCCTATTCAAAGAGATTGGCTTGGATGTTTTCGGTGGAATACTTGCTGTATGTGTTGAATTTAATATACAATAGATATAAATGCTTTGACAATCTTTTGAATTTCGAAGTTTCATATCACTTCATTTAGATATTTTCTAATCACCCCACTCAGAGAAATTATTACCTACCTTTGGAGTAGGTAGGATTTGAACCCAGACTTTCTGGCTCAGAGGAATATCATTTCCTTCATTTTGTACCATATAAAGGTGGTGATATCAACTAGTTGCTAAGTAAACCGTGATGTTTTATCACGTTGTTTGAAGAGCTCATTAATAAGCCCCACGTTAGTGGAACTTCTTACAGTGCAAGCAGTTTTCTGGTACAGCTCATTTACACTGAGGCTTAGCAGCATTTGCGCAAACGTTTTCTATAAAGCAGCAAGCGCAACTTTTCCATTTGCCGAGAAATGTCAGTGCACTAAGAACAGGTGGATCCCATTGTTACCACATTGCTGTCTATGGGATCTTGCAGTGCGCAAATTGGCTGCCGTGTTTCCTACATAACAATTGTGACTATGCTTAAGAAGTGTTTCATTGGCTGCAAAGCACTTTGAGGTGTCTTGCAATTACAGACAAGTGCGTAAGTTATTTGGAAGGGCTGTCAATAGCGGCGTTTCCGCTGAGGCAGCTCTAATACAAACGAGGCTTCAGAAATGCCCGCCATGTTACTAAACATTTTCAAGTAAATATGCTCATTTGAGTTTATAAATGGCCCTGCGTTGAAAGTAAAGAGAAAATAAATCTAACTTCTACAGATACTCTATCAACATGTGGTTATTTCTGCTTTGCCTGCAGAGAATCAGTATTTGGCTACAAGGACCTTGAAATCCAATTGTACTACAGTACCTGCAGCCTCACTACATTCTTCAATATCAAATACTCCAGCAAAGTTGTAGAAAAATATGACAACGTAGAGGTAGGCTATTAAAATGTTGCTTGTCTTCGCAAGGTTTTAACTATCCTAAGCAGTGCTGTACTGCAGTCTGTTCAGACCAGTGAGGTTCTGCAATGCATTATTCACTGGTTGCTTTACAGGTAACCTTGGTGCCCCTGAATTAGGGAGATGTACATTTCATAGGGTTTCTGATCCTAATCAATCCCAGATAGTGTTCTTGTGAATGTCCCGTTTGATTAAGATATTCCTTTCTTTTGTCCTCACCTCTCCCTTGGTTAAGTGACCCACTGGTTCTCTGTTTGAGCTCCTGCATATGAGCTATCAACTAGGTGAGGTAAAGCTGTTAATGTCTGTGCAACTGTACCATAGCAAAAATCTTCCAAGGGGACAGAAGTGTGACTTCACTGCTTTGACCTCGAGGTTGCTGAAATAACATCTTGCAAGCTTGGAGTGTTAGGACTGACAGCCTTCCATTCTGCACTTGTGGGCTTGAGTCAAACATCTGGCAGTCATTCATCCAAAGAAAGGATGACTGAATAATGATGCACAGATTTTTTAAAAAAAACTTCAGAAGAGCTATGTCATTGATAGCATTACTTAAACTAAACTAAGTGTTGTTTTGTAATTGTGTTTAAAGCATGATGTGGAGGTGCCAGTGTTGGACTGGGGTGGACAAGGTCAGAGAAATCACACGACACCAGGTTATAGTGCAACAGGTTTATTTGAAAACACAAGCTTTTGGTGCCTCGCTCGTCCTCCAGGTGTTAGTGAGAGAGGTGGCATCAGACGCAGAATTTATATGCCAAAGATCAAAGGGTCACACAACTGGTGAGGATGTATTAAATTAACCTAAGATGCTGTTAAATCTTTAATGAGTTTATAGCATACTGAGGAGTTTGCTTTTCGGTCATTTAATAGATCCTGTAGGGCCTTCCCTGGTGAATAGGGGGAAATGATGTGTCTTCTAGTTAAACATTTTCACAAACTGAAAGATCAAAGTACCTTCTGAAGAATTGAATTGGTATTGCTGTTCATGCTACATATTGATTTCAATAAACAAGGAAATGGCAATGCTGTCAAGCAGAATTATAGAGATAGATAACTGTCTGGGGATGTGCTTCTCAGCTATAAAATGGCTTCTATCTTTTGATTTATGGAATCAATAAGAGACTGCATAATGCTGCAAGTAAAGAATATTAGAGGGAGGAAATGGGGGAAAGAAACTGCTTCCAATGTACTTTAAGCTTTATAGTTTACTGTGAACAATTTGTTCCTATCTAGGTTGATAATGTTGAAAGTAAACTGTTAGAATTTATCCCAGCTGGTTACTGCATCAACCTTGATGAGTTTATTGTGCAGCTGGAAAAGGACGCTTCCTTCAGACCATTTGGATTTCTCATTCACTCATATACCGTGTATGATGAGAAGGAGGGACTGGAGTTAAACTATGAGATTTACAAGGTGAGTGAAAAAACAATGGCGTGCTTTTCTAATGGCTGTTAGGAAGCCTGAGTATTTTCTTGGCCGTTTGGATGCATCATTTGGTACAGATATTTGTCATTGACAACTCTGCACTGAAGATTCATGTTGACTTTCACTGTCTGCTAGCTTTTACTGAGGCAGTGATTTGCTTGTGTGGTTCTGCTGTGCATCTCTAGTGGTTTTTGTTTTTTTTTTTGGAGAGTGCAATTAATTGATACTGAATCTCTACAATATCTATACAGTCACAGAGTTGGCTGCAGTGCTGCCACAGATCTGGTACAATTTAGATGAATTATTTCACTTAACCTTCTCTGCATTCATGTGGCAACTTGCATCTATCAATTAACTAAAGTGTCCAATGGATTTATAATTTTTTTTTCCACTCAAGTTCCCTTGTGAATTATCCAAAGGTTTGCTAAATCAAATGGATATTAGGTTGTAGAGTCATGTATTACGGAAACAGACCCTTTGGTCCAACCAGTCCATGCCAAACATAATCCCAAACTAAACTAGTCCCACCTTCCTGCACTTGGTCTGTATCCCTCCAAGTATTTCCTATGTGTACTAATCCAAATGTCTTTTAAACATTGTAACTGTACCTACATGCACCATTCCTCTAGAAGTTCATGCCACAGACAAACCACTCTGTTTTTTAAAAAAATTTTCCCCTCATGTCTTTTTAAAATCTTTCTGCTGTCACAGTTAAAAGAAATGCCTCCTAGGCTTGCAATCCCCCCCACTCTAGGGAAAAGATATCTGCCATTCGCCTTATCTACACCCTCATGATTTTATAAACCTTTATCAGTCACTCGTCAACCTCCTACGCTCCAGTGAAAAAAGCCCCAGTCTGTCCAGCCTCTCCCATAACTCAAGCTCTCCATTCCTGGCAACATCCTGGTTAATTGCTTCTGAATCATCTCCAGTTTAATATCCTTCCTATAACAGGGAGACCAACACTGCGCACAAGACTCCAGAAGAGGCCTCCTATACTCAGAGGTCTGTGCAGTAAAAGCATGTGTTCTAAATGCATTCTTGACCACTGTGTCTACCTGTGACGCAAATTTCAAAGAATTATGTATCTCTTCTCCAAGAAAAGTGGCCCAAACTCTCCTTTGTTTAAACCCCCCCCCAAGTGCCACCCCAATCCCATGGACTGGCACTATTCAGGCGATTTGCAAATAGTAATTTTAGAACTGAATGGAGGAAGGGATTAACTAAAAATGATAACCTTTATCTGATGTAATCAGGGATCTAGGACAGAAATTAATCTCTCCAGTTGTGTCAGATTAGATTCTGTTCACAAGTACATCAAACTCTCTATCTAGGGAGTATAACCTACCACCAGCTAGATACCTCTTCCAGCCATTAAAGACAGTTAGATCAGAGCTCCAGGAATTAATACTGCTTCAGTAACGCCTCTGATGTGTTTCATGCCATCATATAATCAGGCACAAAGTTTGTAATTGAGACAGTTTAACTCCACAATAGTCGTATTTCAATATATCTAACTCAGCACCTGAACTTTGCTTAATAACAACAGAATAAAATTACTCCAAGCCCAAGGTTAATAACAAGTTACAAAGTCTCTTTAAGGTTAGATGTCTTGTACAGCTGAGGAATGAATAACTTTGAGTTTTGAATATGTTCAAATTATTTCAGTTGAACTATTTAACCAGTTCCTTATGTTCACCATTGTTCATTTTGTCCTCAGTACAATCTTTACTTTCTCCCACCCTGGTCGTTTGTCCAGATATAGCCCCATTTTCATTCCGGAATTATGTACGCAATAACTGGTATGGTGATTTATCAGATAATACTACCCTGAGGAACTCCTGTAGAGAGATACTGGAACAGAGATGATTGACCTCCAGCAATCACAACCATCTTCCTTTGTGCTAGGAATGACTGCTCTAAGAATGACTTCTAGTTTTGCTCGGGGTCTTGCATGCCAGACTCTTGTCAAATGTTGTTTTAATATGTCTGCACCCGTCCCTCTCACCTCAACTCTGCAGTTCAGATCTTTTGACCACATTTAGACTGAGGTCAGGAGCTGAGTTTCACTGGCAGAAACCAAATTGAGCATTGATAAGCTGGTTATTACTGAGTAAGTGTCCCTTGATAGAACTGTTGATGACACCACCTATTTCTTGATTACTGGGAGTAGACTTGTCCTGAATCTGTAAAAATCATGACCTTGCATCTCTCTGCCTTAAATGCCCTATTTAGGCATTTATACAGACACACAAACAGGCAGGGAGTAGAGGAATGCGGACAATGTGTGGGCAGAATGGCAGCATGGTCAGCACAGAAATGGTGGGCCGAAGGGCTTGTTTGCATGCGGTACTTTTGTATTCTGTTCTATTCACACCAAACTTTGGAACTTTTGGAAAACAAACTTTCCTTTCTGGCCTTAGTGGTAACAGATAATGTTAACACTTTTCTCTCTCCTCAGGTACTGTATTCCTCCACTTCATATCTGTTGTTGTCATCACCCCCAACCCACAACCAGCAGCACCAGCACCAAAATAAAAATCCACTCCATCATAAGAAATAGGAGCATGAAGTAAACCATTTAGCTGCTAAAGCCTCCCCTCCATTCAGTACAATCATGGCTGTTCCTCCTCAACTTTACTTTCCTTCTTGCTCCCCATATCCCTTAATTCCCTGGGAAGCCAAAGATCAATCACCTTTGTCTTTAATCTACTCAAAAGATGGAATCTGTCCTTATAACTTAAAACCCTATCTCAAACTTCCCCTTCCTCTCCAGAATCCTAAACTTGTCACTGTATGCTAAATCTGTGTCTATCTTTCATACAACTCCATGTTTGAGCTGCCACACACTCTCCCACACCAAACAAATTAAGGATCTGACCTGCTACAGGATGGCTTTGATCAAAGTCATATCACATCTTGTTATGGAAACCTTGAACCATCCCTCATCCTGGCCCTACCTGTCTGCAGCCTTTGCAGTTGACCACACCATCCTCTTTCAGTGCCTTCACTGTTGTCCAGTTAGATGGAACTACACTCCTGTGGTTCCATTCTCATCTGCATAATTGTATCCCGTAAACCTCCTGCAATGGCTTCTTTTCTTGCTCTTGCACTATTGCCTCTGGAGTTTACCAAAGATCTATTCTTGTCTCCTTCCTCTTTCTGATCCTAAATGCTGCCACTTGGTGAAATGATTTTAAAGGATGAGTGACAACCCTCAGCTTGACCTCACCATTTTTCTCAGCTCCTCCACTGTCACGAACTTGTCAGACTCATCATTCAATGTTCAGTACTTGATGAGCAGATATTTCCTCCAGTTAAATATTGGGAACACTGAAGCCGTTTTAGTCTTGCCACCAATTTGACCATCATCATCTCGCCCATCTCCAATTCTGCCTCGACTTGTCTGCGGCTGAAATCTTCGTTATTGCCATTGTTACCTTTAGATTCCATTTCTTCCTGTTGCATTTATGGCTGGCCTCTCCTCTTGCATCCTCCTTTTAAACCCACTGTTCCCATATCCCAACTCAATGGCTCCCATTGCCCTATCGCCCCTGCACTTGCTGACCTACACTGGCTCCCAGTTTGGCCATGCCTCTGTAAAAATTTCTCTTCCTTTGTTTTTTAAAATCACTCCATGGATTCCCCTCTTGCTATCTCTGTAAATTCCTCCAGCCCTACAACCTTCAGATTTATGCATTCCTCTGACTTCTGTCTCTTGTGCATCCCTGGTTTCCAAACCCCTCCACCACTACTGCAATGGCTTCAGCTATATCAGCAACTAGCTTATGACATTCCCTTCCTAAACCCTTCTACCTCTCCACCTCTGTCCACGAATTAGACATTTCTTAAAATCTACCTTTTTGAGTGAATATTAAGGCACTTAACCTAACATTTTTGTAGTTTAGTGTCAAAATGTTTATTTAGTAACTCTTCCTGTGACATGCCTTAGATCATTTAATGCATCAAAGATATTAATAAATACAACCTATTTTTGTAGACTGATGGGGGCAATAATTTGATGGCTGAGATTTGTCACATTTGTAGATGGGGTTTACTCGGACATTTTTCCACATTGCTGGGTAATGCCAATGTTCCAACTGTACTGAAACAGTTTGGCTAACGGTGCAGCCAGCTTTGGAGTGCAAGTCTTGAGTACCACAAATAGGATGTTAAGGAGCTCCATAGCCTTTCCTGTGTCCAGTGCCTTCAACCATTTCTTATCCAATTGAATTGGCTGAAGACTAGCATCTGTGATACAGTGGACCTCAGAAAGAGGCCATGATGGATGATCCACTCTACTCTTCTGGCTGAATATTGTTGCACATGCTTCAGTCTTGTCTTTTGCACTGATGTGCTCTGCTCCCCTATCATTAAGAATGGGGATATTCGTGGAGCTGCCTCTTGTTTGTTAAACCTTTCACTGCCATTCATAACTGCATGTGGCAGGCCTACAGAGCTTAGAGATGGGGTTGTTTTGCTTTGTCTATGACTTGCTGCTTATGCTGTTTGGCATGCAAGTAGTCCAGCCTAGTAAAGCTACAACACTGACACTTCATTTTTAGGTATGCCTGGTGCTGCTCATGGCATGCCCTGCTGCATTCTCCATTGAACCAGTATTGATCCTTTGGCTTGATAGTAATGGTTAAGTGGGGGATATGCGGAGCAATAAGGTTGCAGGTTATGTTGGAGTACAGTTCTGCTGCTGTTGATAGCCCACTCTTGAGTTGTAGATCTGTTCAAAGTCCATCCAATTTAGCACCATTATAGTGCAACATGATGGAGGGCACCTTATTGTGAAGACAGGACTTTGACTCCATGAGAACTGTGCTGTGGTTACTGATACTGTCATGGACAGATGCAACTGCGGCAGGCAGATTGGTCAGGATGAGGTCAAGTATGTTTTTCCCTCTTGTTGGTTCCGTCACCATCTGCCACAGACCCAGTCTAGCAGCAATGTCCTTTAGGATCCAACCAGCTCAATCAGTAGTAGTGCTACCAAGCCAGTGTTGGTGATGGGCATTGAAGCCCCACGCCCAAAGTACATTCTGTGCTTCCAAGTGTTGTTCAACAAGGAGGCATATAGCTGAGGGAGGGTGGTAGTTAGTATTCCGCAGGAGATTTCCTTGCTTGTGTTTAACCCGCTGTTATGACACCTCATGTGGGCTGAAGCCAGTGTTGAGGGTTCCTAAGGCTAATCCCTCCTGACTGTATGCCACCTGTGGGTCTGTCATGTCCAGCTGCTTAGCGCATTTCCAGGGATAGTGACGGCACTGTCTGGGTTGTGACAATGTGAGGTACAATTCTGTGAGTAGGACTACATCAGACTGTTGCTCATCTAGTCTGTGAGATGCCTTTCCTGCTTGTCAATCAGAGGCACGTGAACTCAAGCCTCACACTAGAGAGTACAGTACAAAATCCAGATTGATGCTCTATTTTAGTATTGAAGGAATGCAGCACTGTCACAAGTGGTGTATTTCGAATGAAATGTTAAATTGAGACCTGATCTGCCCTTTCAGGTGAGCACATAAGATTCCATGGCATTATTGAAGAGGGCAAAACAGATGCCCTGGTGTCATCACCAATATTTGGCACTCAGTAAAAATCACAGATTATCTGATCATTATCACATTGCTGTTTTTGGGAGCTTGCTGTGCGCAAATTTGCTGCTGTGTTTTCTACATTAAGACGGTGACGACACTTAAAGAAGTATGCCATTGGTTTTAAAGCACTTTGGGCTGTCATGAGATCCTGGAAGGCAACAGAGCAATGCAAAGATAGTAGGAACTGCAGATGCTGGAGAATCTGAGATAACAAGGTGTAGAGCTGGATGAACACAGCAAGCCAAGCAGCATCATAGGAGCAGGAAGGCTGACGTTTTGGGCCTAGACCCTTCTTCTGAAGAAGGGTCTAGGCCCGAAGCATTAGCCTTCCTGCTCCTCTGATGCTGCTTGGCCTGCTGTGTTCATCCAGCTCCACACCTTGTTATCTCAGGGAAATGCAAATTCTTCCTTTTATGTAAATGAAAGTTGCCATAGTCTCTGAGGACCATAGGCTGTTCTGTCATTTGACACAGACACCTGGTGCTGAGGGTCACCTTGCCTCTGGCATGATCTCAGTACAGAAATTGAACCCATGCTGTTGGTGTCACTCTGCACTCCACATCAGCCGTCCATCTATAAAGCTGCTGCTTGACTAATCTGTGAGAATTGCTCTATCCCTATCCTCTTGACAGTAGAACCTCAGGTGTTAGTGAGGGAGACTTTGCAAGGTTCATTCTAAATATGTATGCTCAAAATATCTGAATCTTAAAAAAGAGTAAGTTGCAGCCAAGTGATGTATGTGCTTTTATTTTCGCCTTTCTAATGGCTGAGTAGGTCACTTCAGAGCATGTCAGCCTAGTGCGAGACTGGGATCACAACAGACCAGACTGGGTAAAGGCAAAAGGTTTCCTTTCCTCTAGTATATTAGTACACATACTAACACTTGCTAATATCAGCGTTTGAAAAAAAAACTGAGTTGTAATTTTCAAACTGCCATTGTTAGATTTAAACCAAAATTCTTGGATTAGTACTGTAATCAGTATCTGTGATTCTCAAATTCTTTTGTTTGAAGAGCCCCTTTTCAACTGGATTGGTAATCATGAGTGTCTCTATTCAAATATTAATCTGTAAACTCTTTTTGTATGCTTATGTTCATCAGTATTCTGTTAAAAGGATTTGCATTAAGTTTTCTGGTACTGACTGAGTATTCATGTGATTCTGTTTTTGTTCATGGGATGTGGGTGCTATTGCCAATCCCTCATTGTCCTGGAGAAGGTGAGTGAGTTGCCTTGAACTACTGATGTTAGGGAGTTTCAGGACTTTGATCCAGTGACAGTGAAAGAATGACTGCATATTTCCAAGTCAGGATGGTGAGTGGCTTGAAGAACTGTTAGGTTATGGTGTTCCCATGTATCTGCTATCCTTGTCCTTCTAGGTGGCAAAGATCACAGATTTGAAAGGTGCTGTTGGAAGAGCCTTGGTGAGATACTGCTGTTAATCTTGGTTGGTGGTACACCGTGCTGCCAATTCGCATTAATGAAGAGAGTGAATCATTCAGAGGATGGTCAAACTGTCGAATTCTGTACCACAAGAGGCTGTGGAACCAAGTCATAGAATATATTTAAGAAAGAAACAGATGTCTAGAGACTAAAAGTGTCGAGGGGTATGGGGAGAGAGCGTGAATTATGGCATTGAAATAGAGCTTTAACCATGTTTTGTGTTGAAAGGCAGAAGCTGGCTTGATGGGCTGAATGGTCACTCCGGTCCTGCTTTCTATGTTTCTATGCTGATATTGTGCATTAGAGCCTCCTCTTCATCCTCCACTAGGATGGTGGGGAACAGTTGCCTTCCTCTAGTCATTTATCTTCACATTCTGGCATCTGTAGGTTGAACTTCCTTCTTGCAGTGTCTGCTTATAGCTAACCCTAAGCTCAAACTTATTTTGTATATGCCAATGATGTGGTAGAACTTTCTGTATGTGCTCCTACAAACACAAAATACAACAAATGCAGGAAACATTCAGCAAGTCTGGCAACACCTGTGGAGAGGGAAACAGTTAAAGTTTTCATCTGCCTCTCTCCCCAGCCCAGTGCGCTTTCTGTGTCTCTATTTCACAGTCGCTTTAAGATCTTGAAGACTTCAATCAGATCATGGTACCCCCTTCAAGGTCAATATATCCTTCCTAAGGTGTGGTGCCCAGATCTGCTCACATTTCTCCAAGCGTGTCGCCAGGTTCTCTGTTCCCCAGCCACAGGAGTCAACCTTTCAGCATGTACCCTGGCAATCCCCTTCGGAATCTTGTGTGGTTAAGTGAGATGACCACTCAATCTGCTAAACTTTACAGAATATCAACCCAATGTACTCCGCTTTGCATCTCAGGAACTAGCTCAGTGAATCTTTGCCGTACTGTGCCTCCGATGCAAGCACGTGTCTCAGTGGTTAGCACTGATGCTTCACAGCACCAGGGAGCCTGATTGAAGATTCGTGAAGATTTGTAGCTCAGGTTGTTGACTTGCTTGCCGAGCTGGATGTTTGTAGTTCAGACATTTAGAACGTACAACATAGAATGGTACAGGCCCTTCGGCCCACAATGTTGCACCGAACTTTTACCCTAATCCTAAGGTCTATCTAACCTCCACCACTACGTTATACTACCATCCATATGCCTATCTAATAACTGATTAAATGCTCCTAATGAGGCCGACTCCACTACCCTCTCCAGCAATGCATTCCATGCCCCTACCACTGAGTAAAGAACCTACCTCTGACGTCTCTCCGATATCTACCTTCACTCACTTTAAAACTATGCCCCCTCGTAATAGCTACCTCCACCCTAGGAAAAAGTCTCTGGCTGTCCACTCTATCTATACCTCTGATCGTTTTGTACACTTCTATCAAGTCACCTCTCATCTTTCGTTCCAAAGAAAAAAGCCCTAGGTCTCTCAACCTTTCCTCGTAAGACCTTTCCTCCATTCCAGGCAACATCCTGGTAAATCTCCTCTGCACCTTTTCCAACACTTCCACATCTTTCCTGTAATGAGGCGACCAGAACTGGACACAATACTCCAGATGTGACCGAACCAGGCTTTTGTATAGCTGGAGCATAACTTCACAGCTCTTGAAACTCAATCCCTCTATTAATGAAAGCTAACACACCATATGCCTTCTTAACAACTCTATCCACCTGGGTGGCAGCTTTCAGGGAACTGTGGACGTGAACCCCAAGATCCCTCAGCTCCTCCACACTGCCAAGAATCTTTCCGTTAACCCTGTATTCTCCTTTCAAATTTTTCCTTCCAAATGAATCACCTCACACTTTTCAGGGTTAAACTCCATCTACCACTTCTCAGCGCAGCTCTGCATCCTATCAATGTCCCTTTGTAACCCAGAACAGCCTTCCGCACTATCCACAACTCGACCTACCTTTGTATCATCCATGAATTTACTAATCCACCCTTCCACTCCTTCGTCCAAATCATTTACAAAAATCACAAGTAGAAGAGGACCCAGAACAGATCCTTGTGGTACACCACTCGTAACTGAGCACCGTGTTGAATATTTTCTGTCCACTATCACCCTTTGTCTTCTAAGGGTCAGCCAATTCTGAATCCAATCTGCCACATTTCCCCCTATCCCATGCCTCCTTACTTTCTTCATGAGCCTACCATGGGGAACCTTTATCAAATGCCTTACTTAAATCCATGCATACCACATCCACTGCTCGACCTTCAGCCATGTGTTTGGTCACCTCTTCAAAGAATTCAGTAAGGTTTGTGAGGCATGATCTACCGCTCTCAAATCCACGCTGACTATCACGAATCAAACTGTGCCTATCCAAGTGACCATAAATCCTATCTCCGAGAGCCCTTTCCAATAATTTGCCCACCACTGACATAAGACTAACTGGCCTGTAATTTCCGGATTTATCCCTATTCCCTTTTTTTTTGAACAAGGGAATGACGTTTGCCTCTCTCCAATCTTGCGCCACTATACCCGTGGTCAGTTAGGATGAAAAGATCATCGTCAAAGGCTCTGCGATCTCTTCCCTCGCTTCCCATAGAATCCTTGGATAAATCCCATCAGGCCCGGGGGACTTATCTATCTTCAACTTCCTCAAAATTCCTAGTACATCTTCCTTACTAACATCAACCTCCTCTAGCCTACCAGCCTGTTTCACACTGTCCTCTTCTACAACTAGGTGCCTCTCAGTTGTGAATACTGAAGTAAAGTATTCATTAAGGACCTCTCCTATCTCTTTACAATCCTTGATCGGCCCTACCCTTTCTCTGGTCATTCTCTTATTTTTCACGTACGTGTAAAAAGCCTTGGAGTTTTCCTTGATCCTATCTACCAAGGTTTTCTCATGCCCCCTTATAGCTCTCCTAAGCCCTTTCTTCAGCTCCTTCCTGACTAACTTGTACCCTTGTAGAGCCTTTTCTGTTCCTTATTTCCTAAACTTTACATAAGCATCTTTCTTCCTCTTAACCAGTCGTTCGACCTCTCTCAAGGACCAAGGCTCCCTCACTCAACCGCATCTTCCCTGCCTGCTAGGAACAAACATATCGAGCGCACACAGTATGCATTCCTTAAACACAATCTCCACATTTCTATAGTGCTCTTCCCTGACAGCATCTGTTCTGATTTTATATTACCCAGTTCTTGCCTAACAGAATTGTAATTACCTTCCCCCAATTATAAACCTTACCCTGCTGTATGTACCTATCCTTTTCCATGGCTATTGTAGAAGTAACAGAGTTATGATCGCTACCGCCAAAATGCTCTCTTCCCAACAGGTCAAACACTTGGCCCGGTTCATTGCCAAGTACCAAATCCAAAGTTGCCTCTCCTCGTGTTGGTCTATCTACATACTGTGTCATTTCTTTGGATTTCTCCTCATTTTAGCACCTTTATTTTAATTCCATGTGAAAGCAGCATTTTCAGCTTCTTACAAGGATACTGTCTAAACTCCCCAGTTTCTTTTAATGCGTGTGGTTTCCCACAGTACTCTCTCATGATACTGTACTCAATTTTTGAATTTTGAATTCCTTGGAGCTTAATGCATTTGGACAGCTCATGGTTTCACAGAGTGATTCATATTATTCTAGAAGTACATGGGAGATTCTTCTGATTTTAAGGTCAAGGTGAAGTCAGCTATTTTCACACAATGTATAGGACTGTATTAAAGTGGCTTGTAGCGAAAACATTGTGCCCTGTGTTGTGAGTCTCATGCTGGGAAGGCCATAATTCTACCCATGGTGTGTGCTGAGGGTGTTGAGCTAAGAACAGCTAGTGCTATTGAGCCCATGATGAATGCAAATGGCATTCCAGGTACCCTTCCTACAAAAAGAAATGACCAGCAAGGTGTAGTGTTGGAGAGTCTAATTGTCTCTCTGTACCAGCAGGCTCAAGTCAGTGCCATTGCCTTTGTGGGCAGTCTGGTCCATGTTTTCACCTCCCTCTGTAAAGGAGTTGAATCTAAACTGTCCTTTCAACTTCTGTCATCTAAGTTTCAGACTGTGCCTGTTATACATGTCCATGTGCATAAACTGTACTTCAGCCATCTCCTTAGTGATCTTGAATTCTCAGAACCTCTCCTCTCCCACCTGAGCGTTCCAAGTTACAGCCTCTTTCCATAACCCAGTGGTTTGTATCAGTTCAGTTTTCTTGTCCTTCGCCGTCCCCTTCTCAGCCTTGGTGTCTTCCTCGTGATATGGAGCCCAAACCTGTAGTAAGTACTATAGCTTTGTACAAAGCCAGTCACTCCCTAAGGTTTCTGCTTGGTCCGCCTGGCTATAGAGTCCGCACACTAGATTGTTACTGTACTCCATACTGATGACATCGAGCCCATATCCACCAATATCCCAGATCCCTCTTGCATGTCATATCCTGTCAAATCTATTTTCATTGTCACCGTTTTCACTCGTTTTCAATCTCGGGACTTCTCCACAAAGACGAAACTGTGCTGTTTGAAAATTAAAAAGTGCAGTAATCTGCTACAAACCCAAATGACCAGTCCAGACATAAGGTTTTCATAGAAAATCTCATTATTTTAGGATATGTTGATTTTTCAGTTTGAAGCATTTACTGGTTGAATTATATCACAGTTCATTCCTGATAATTCTTTTTTGTGCAGACTGATATTAGCTGTCCAGGATTTCGAGAATACCATGAGAGACTGCAGACCTTCCTCATCTGGTTCATTGAAACAGCAAGCTTCATTGATGTGGATGATGATAAATGGCAATTCTTCCTAGTGTAAGTGTATATCAGGTGCAAAGCCTGGACAATTTGTAGCAGAGCTTGTGTTACCTACTGCCTATATCTAACGTTAAAATCTGAATGATATGCTTAGTTATAGCCAGGGACATGCTACTGGCTCAAGGGTGGTTAAGAAAATATGAGGTGCAACATAACATCAAACCACCACCAATCGCAATCTATTTATCTTCAGTTGGGAGGGAGGAATCGAGAAGTAGTTATAATATCCAATTCTTTATTTTTTCTGTGTTGTACAGGTTTGAGAAATATCTTGAAGATGGCTTGCCACGCTTTGCAACAGTGGGTTATATGACTGTATATAATTTCTATGCATATCCTGACAAAATGAGACCACGGATAGGGTACGTAACCAGCAACATCACAGACAGAAATGTTCTAGTCCAAAATAAATGCTGATCTAACTGCAAATTACAAGAAATCACAGGATTGTTAGAGTATGGGAGGAGGCCATTTGGTCCATCTGCATCAGTTCTCTGAATGAGCCGTTCACCTAGTGTGATTCCCTGGGCTTCTCCATGTAACCTTGCACACCCATTTCTGGATAATATTTCAATTCCATAAGATGTAGACACAAAAGTAGGCCATGCAGCCCGTTGAGTCTGTTCAACCATGAGATTGATGAGATTAATTTAATGAGATCATGGGGTTCATCTGATGATTTTCAACTCTACTTCCCTGCCTTTTCCCCATAACCCTTGATTACTGATTTTTTAAAAAGTCTGTCTATCTCAGCTTTGGATGTACTCACTGACCCAGCCTTGACAGCCCTGCGTGGTAAAGAATTCCATAGGTGTGCTACCTTCTGAGAAAAAATATCCTGCTTGTCAGTTTTAAATATATCATCCCTATTCTGAGTTTATGCCCTCTGGTCTGAGATGCTCCCATAAGGGGAAGCAACCTTTCTGCATCTACCCTGTCAAGTCCCTGAAAAATATTAAATGTTTCAGTAAGGTCTCCTCCTCTTCTTCTAAACACCAGTGAGCACAGGTCCAATCTACTCGAGCTCTCCTCGTGAGACAGTCCTTCCATACCTGGTATCTGCCTTGTGAACCTTCTCCGGACTGTCAAATGCCAGTCTGTAGCATATAGAAAATTTGTCAGGCATGATTTTGCCGCCATGAAGCCATGCTGACTCAGCATCTAGAAATATGCAATATGATCAAGCAATGTCAGAGTCATACAGCACAGAAACACCCTTCAGTCCAATTGGTCCATGCCGATCCATAATCCCAAACTAAAACAAAAACAGAAATTGCTGGAAAAGCTCAGCAGGTATGGCAGCATCTGTGAAGAGAAATCAGAATTAATGTTTTGGGCCCTGTGACTCGAAGGTTCTGAGGAAAGGTCACCGAACCTGAAACATTAACTCTGATTTCTCTTCACAGATGCTGCCAGGCATCTGAGCTTTACCACCAATTTCTGTTTTTGTTTCTGATTTACAGCATCTGCACTTATTTTTGTTTTTACAATTCCAAACTAAACTAGTCCCACCTGCCTGTTGCTGGCCCATTAGCCCTTTAAACCTTTCCTATTCATGTACTTATCCAAATGTCTTTTAAACTTGTAATTGTACCCATCTCCACCAATTCCTTAGGAAGTTCATTTCACACGTGAGCTACCCTCTGTGTGAAAAATTTGCCCATCATGGCTTTTTAAAATCTCTCTCCTCTCACCTTAAAAATGTGCCCCCAAGTCTTGAAATCCCCCATCCTAGGGAAAAGACAACTACCATTAACTCCATCTATACTGCTCATGATTTTTTAAACTTCTATAAAGTTGCTTCTCAACTTCCTGCACTCCCAGCCTATACTGCCTTGAAAACTCGAACCTTCCACACCCAGCAACATCTTGGTAAATCTCTTCTAAACCCTCTCCAGCTTAATAATATCCTTCCTGTAACTGGGCAACCAAAACTGGACACAGTATTCCAGACGAGGCCTCACCAATGTCCTGTACAACCTCAACGTGATTTCCCAACTCCTAAACTCAAAGGACTGAGCAATGAAGGCAAGTGTGCCAAACGCCGCCTTAACCACCCTGTCGACACATGATGCAAACTTCAAAGAATTATGTATCCGAACCCACTAGGTCCCTTTAATAGAAGATCATAGAATCCCCACAATGTGGAAACAGGCCCTTCGGCCCAACAAGTCCACACTGACCCTCAAGGCATCCCACCCAGACCCATCCTACTATAACCCACCTAATCTACACATTCCTAAACACTACAGGCAATTTAGCATGGCCAATCCACCTAGCCTGCACATCTTTGGACTGTGGGAGGAAACTGGAGTACCTGGAGGAAACCCACGTGAACACTGGGAGAATGTGCAAACTCCAGACAGACAGTCGCCTGAGGCTGGAATCAAACCCCGGTCCTTGGTGCTGTGAGGCTGATGCCACTACCCAAGATGCTACCATTAATTGTATAAGCCCTACCCTTGTTTGTTGTACCAAAATGCAATACCTTGCATTTATCCAGATTGAACTGCATCTGCCACTTTTCAACCCATTGACCCATTTCATCAAGATCCCTTTGTAGTCTTAGAAAACCTTCTTCACTGTCTACTGTGCCACCAATTTTAGTGTTGTCCGCAAACTTTACTTGCAGAATCTAAGGGTTCTTGGAAGATTACTACGAGTGTATCCACTTTCTTTAATATCCTAGGATGCATCCCATCAGGTCTAGGGGACTTATTGGTCTTTAACCCAATTAGTTTCCCTCACGTTTTTCTCTCCAGTGATAGTTGTCCCCAATTGAAAGTACCGCCTCCACTCTCGAGCAGCATATTCCATACCTTATTTAAGTTGCTGCATGAAAAAAAAAATCGCAAAACTATAACTGTAAACCTCATTTTGGATCATATGGCAGTGTGCTAATGCCACATACAATGGACTAGTTTCCTTTGCACCTGCTACTTGTATTTATCTCTGTTTATTGAAAAACATCCCATGGTTTGGCAGATGGTGTAAAGTTTTGTCTAAAACAGCTGAGCCAAAGGAGGAAATATTGGGATGAGTGACTTAAGAGCTTGGAAGAAAGGCTAGGTTTTGAAGACAGAATAGATTTGTGAGGAAGGAGATTCTAGAATGTAGTGTTTATTTGGCTGAAGAATTAGCTGTCCTTAAGTGGGATGAATGGAGGGGAGATGCACACGGCGGTGTAGAGTTTGGGGCAGCAGCACAGGACAGTTCCATAGGAGGTCACAGAAGGAGGAGGGAGTGAGGCCATTAAGAAATTTAAACACAAGAATAAGAATTTTACATTGGAGGAAGAGAGTGTTGGAGGCAATATCAAAGGTTGTAATGAAGTAGAGGTGGAAATTGAGTACAGCAGAAAAGATGCACATGAACTTGAGAGATAGTAACACATCAGAGGACTTTGGAGAGGTAAGAAAGGTCGGGCAGCAAGGTGGTTTAGTGATTAGCACTGCTGCATCATGGTCCCAGGGACCCAGGTTTGATACCAACCTTGGGTGACTACCTGTGTGGAGTTCGCACATTCTCCCCAGGTCTGCATGGGTTTCCTGCCGGTGCTCCAGTTTCCTCCCACATCTAAAGATGCTGAATTGACCATGCCAAATTGCCATATAATATCCAGGAATGTGCAGGCTAGGTGGGTTAGCCATGGAGAGTTTGGCCTGACAGGGATAGCGTAGGGTTAGTTTGGTCTGGGTGCGATTGTCTTCAAAGGGTTGATGCAAACTCGATGTGTGAAATGGCCTCTTCCCACACTTTTTCCAGTGAAATAGAGTATTTTGGGCCAAGCAAAGAGGAAGTTGCTTGGAAGAGGTAGGAGAAATGGTTGGATATGGCCTTGTCCATAGTTGAGGTGACAGGAGAATGGACGTCACACCAAATGATGAATTAAAGAGGTAGATGTGAATATTGGTAGGCAGTTTTGTATGGAGGAGTATGTTTAAGGAGACCAGGAAGGCACTGAAGAGACAAAAGAAAGATGAAGATTGAAAGCACTGAAGATGAGAAATCACTCAGAGCAAAGTTGAAGAAAGAGGGCATCGTGGTTAGAAACTCAAAGAGGGACCAGATGGGGCATTGTAATATGAGGATTTGAAATGGCAAGTATGAAAAATGGAACAAGGTGATCCAAAGAAGAGAAAATAGCATGGGGATGTATTGATTATGGACCCGACTACTGCCTGGGAAGATGGAAAGTATGGGCAGGCAGGGAAGCCTGAAGCAAGGGATCAGGTGTCACCACTCGAGTCAAATTTCTGTCAAGGCCACGATAGCGATTATCATCCAAAAGCTTTGTTCTGGAGGGAGATCTAGAAGTGGTGGCCGAGGCAATGTTGAGAACTGATGTTGGTTGTGGCATTGGAGAAGAGGATAAACATTTGCGAGTGAGAGTATTACAGGGGTTTGACTAGCCATTAGCCCTCACAGTGGGCACTCTGGGAAGGTCAGCAAGAGAAAAGGCTGGAGCAGTTGCAGTTAAAGTAAAGAGGCATAAGATGACCCCTTATTAGGCCCTTCACAAAATGATAGGGAGAAGCTGTGGACTTATCTGAGGGGAATGCAGTATGGGACAGTGGCAAAAAAGCAAAGGACCCAAGAAAACGAAATGTGTAAGGGAATTACATTGTGACAGGAAAGGGAGGAGACGGGTTTAAAATAGAAGCCTCGAGTCAAGTGGAGCAGCCAAAAGGAGTGGACTGATAAAATTGTCCTGTTTTTTTCCTTTCTGTTGATTTGATTTTTTTAATTTTAAATCTTAAAGCCAAATGCTGGTGCTGCCCCCATTCCAAGGTGAAGGACATGGTGCACAGCTGTTGGAGACAGTCCAGAAGTTTTACACGAGAGACCCTGCTGTACTGGACATTACTGGTTAGTGACTTCATTGAAACTTGTTCAGCAGCCTTTTTTAAGTAAAAAGAAGAGTACAGTGTTGAGGATATTCATATTTAGAGCACTTGAAAATATCATTGTGTCCATAGGACTCCATGCCCTTTCTCCTGCACAAGGAACATAGTTGGAATTTCTAGCCTCGCTTATATAGCCATGGAGGCATGGGATGAGGAAGTGGGTTTGAAGATTTTTTTTTGTCAACCATCAGCCCTTGTTGATAAGCATTTGTAGGCAGAGTATTTTTGGCCAGGATCAGTTGCTGTAGTTTGTGCCAAGCCTTGGTGAGTCGCTGCAGTATATGGTTATACACTGCTGCTGCTCTACAATGGCAATGGATAGAATAATTGATTAGGGTGCTGGATGTGGTGCCAATCAAGTGAGCTGCTTTGTCCTGGATGGTGTCAAGCTGCTTGAGTGTCGTTGGGGCTGCACCCGTCCAGGCAAGTGGGGAGTATTCCATCGCACTCCTGACTTGTGCCTTGTAGATGGTGGACAGGCTTTGGGAAGTCAGGATGTAAGTTACTCCAGAATTCCTAGCCTCAGACCTGCTGTTGTAGCCATAGTATTTTTATAGCTTGTCCACTTCAGTTTCTGATTATAGGTATAAGAGTCGTATGCCAGGAGTCTAACCAAAATCGTAACTTTGGATTACTTATGACTTTGGTTAGACCCTTGACATGCTACGCTTACATTTATCGTGTTATTCCAGTCATTTGGTTTGTCTCCAACACCACCTAAATTTTAATTTTTTGTAATTATCTCTCTCCCTCATTTAATTGGATTATAGGTCATCCCTTCACTTGTTATTCAGCCGTTGACACTTTATTCTCACCATCTAACACTTTGGATCAGCTGCAGGGACTTATTCAACACTCCACTCACATCATTTGTGTGGTCTTTTAATCTCTCTGCCCATAAAATCTGTGTTCTGCGTGCTTCTCTCACTTCACCTGACGAAGGGGCCGTGCTCTGAAAGCTTGTGATTTCAAATAAACCTGTTGGACTGTAACCTGCTGACATATTATTTCTGACTTTGTCCACCCCAGTCCAACACTGGTACCTCCGCGTCATGGTATTTGTGTGGCACTGGTGTCACTTGGCACATCAGTCCAAGCCTGAATGTTATCCACATCTTACTGCATGTGGGCAAGGACTACTTCACTGATTATTTTGGGAAGCTGTACATTGCAGTCATGATTTGCTAATGTAGCAGCAAGTATAGAGACATTCAGTTGTTTTAGACAACAAATGGTGCATAATCCTGAGCAAGGAATTCTGCAATGGAATTTGTTGGGTTGAATGACCTACCATTATTTAAGCTTGCAGTAATTTCTGTTCCAAATCCTGCATTTTTTAAGGGCGTTTGTTTTGGAATTTCAGCTGAAGAGCCATCCGAGGATTTTGTGAAACTACGAGATTTTGTTCTCGCCAAACTGTGCCAGGAGCTCCAAGCCTTTGCACCTGAAAAACTCAAGAAAGGATTCAGTGCTGAAATGATAGAAGAGGCCCGAAGAACTTGGAAGATAAATAAGGTAATGGCTGTCTAGAACATTTACAGACAATATTCTGGATTTCAGACTGCATCAGACTAAGTGAATCTCACACCTTCATTGTCTGTGTATGCTCTGATGCAGTCACCCACACACTTTGAGGTGCTGCCTTTCAGGTTAAACTGAGAGTTCATCTAACCCTCGGGTGGGTGGAAAAAAACACTGCGTGGTCCTATTTGGAAGAAGAACCAGGAGGCCTTCCCAGTGACCTGACCAATATTTCAAAAAGCCACAAAAATAGATTTCCTGCATTACAACAATAACTGCACATCAAGAAGTACTTCACGACCATAAAACATTTGGGGATCTCCAATCAATGTGAAGGTCACTAGTCTTCTCTTTCTTTTAACAGACGTGGACTCTGTTTCTGGACGTGGAGTTTCAGAAACACCTATTTCACCCCTTGCATTCCGCTTTCCTACCCATCCAACTTACTATCCAGTTACGTTTCCTTTTATATAATATGCCTGATATTCTGTAGTAATCCTCCTGTAAGAATCTTTTTGATGGTATTCTGACAATTCACATGCATTACATCTGCCAATATCTTTGTCAGTATCCTTAAGGGAAAATGAGGGACACAGCAGGCTGAAAGAACCAGCTGACCTTTTCTGAGTCATGTTTGTGTATGACAACAAAATCTTGATACAGCATAGATACAAGGAGTGCAGTCTGAACATAATCAGTCACTCCTTCCTAAAATGCTCTCTCTTCTCTTAAATATGGCACAACTTTAAGATACCTGCACTGGATGGCAGCCTTAGTTTCCTGTGCTCGTTTTAGATGTTTTCTTATCGGTCTGTTTAGAGCTGTCATTACTCAGTTGGTGGGATTTGAACCCAAGGCTCCTGGCTCTGTGGTACAGACATTCCTACTGCCCCCAAGAGCCCCCTCCTATGCATGGTTTATTGTTTCACAAAGCTGTTACTCCAATTTAGCTGGTTAATTTACTGCAAAGCTGATCTCTCAATTATAACTTCAGCCATGTTGTGTAATAGTCATTCTTCTATGTTGGTTGGAAGCTGACTCTAACAAAAATTATTTTCAATAGACCATTGAGCCACATTACAGAATGTGTCCTGCCAGGAAATCAAGGTGGGTTCAGGAAAGACAGAAACTTTTGCAACATGATCTTCAGCTTTCAGCAAATACAAAAGAAACATCACTAACAACAGATCGGGCTTTACTGTGCCTTTGACCTGACAAAGGCCTTTGACGGAGAGAGGTCCTGTAGGAATTCTTAGCCTACCTTGACTGCCCTCATCAAGGTATAGCAGTTTCACAATGGAATGATGGCCAGATCACTAGTGAATGCACTGATTCCTCTGAGGTAACAATTCGCATGAAGCACAGTCCCTGTGCCTTTCTGTGTGTTTTTTACTGCTGTGCATTCTGGACCATTCGATGGGAATATCAGAACAGACAGTAATCTCTTCAATTTGAGATGACGGAAATCCTCAACTAAGGTATGAGAGATGATGACAGGAGAATTGCTGTTCACTGATGATTGCGCTTTTGTCTCTCACTGTGAGCATGGCATTCAAAGGATCATGGACTGTTTTACAAAAGCAGCTGATGACTATGGGCTAATCATCAACTTAAGACAGAGACAGTCCAACAAACGCCACCAGGTTCTGGCTGTACCCCACCAACTATAACCATCAATGACACAATCCTGAAGACTGTAGATGACTTCACCTATCTCATAAGCACAATTCCTAGAAATATCTGCCTTGACAGTGAGATGGCAAATAGAATTACACAAGACATTGTGAAGGAAACACAACATCAAACTTGCATAAAATTTGCTGTGATAATACCTAGCCTTCTATATGCCTGTAAGATTTGGCCTTCCAACTCCAGACATATTAAGAAGTTGGACAGGTTCCACATGAGATGTATTCAGAACATTATGGGTATCACGTGGTAGGAAAAAGTGCCCAACAGTGAGAAACTTCCATGAGCATAAATGTCTGGAAATAAAGTTCACCATCATCAGAACCTAGGTCAGATGGATTGGGCATGCAGTGTGTGTGACTGACAGTAAGAATCCCAAAGGTGGTCATCACTTAAACTTCACCTACCTCACAGGTAATCGCAAAGATAAAGGTTCAAAGACTCCTCAAAGGTGAACCTCTGGAAATGTGGTACATCCATCACTGATTGGAGAAAAGTGCACAAGAAAGAACCACCCGAAGAGTGAGGTCAAGTGGCAGCCTTGCTTCCTTCAAACAGCGAGCTATATAGGCAGCTAAGTACAAAACACAAGACATTGCCACTAGTATCAGACTATTTATCTGTGCCCATAGAGTGGAGGGCTCTGATCGGCTGCATTCAGCCTCCACAGCTACAGTAGAATGCACAGTAGGTTGTAGACCAATTATACATCATTTGAGTGAGTAGGCGAAAATCTGAAGTATAACATGGGAAAACGTAAAGTTCACTTTTGCAGCGTATTACTTAAACAGAGAATGAGTGTAGAGCATGTAATAAAGAAGGCTAATGGAGTGCTGTCCTTTATTATGAGAGGAATTGAATATAAAAGTAAGGATATTCTGTGCTTCAGTTATTCAGAGCATTGGTGAGACCACATCATGAATATTGTGTGCAGTTTTGGTCTCCTTATTTAAAGAAGGATGTATGTGCGGGCAATTCAGAGGAGGTTTACAAGATTGATACCTCGAATACTTGATACTTAGACACCACCTTTGAGAAGGTACCATCAATGCTGTTTGAGACATATTCTCTGTATTATCCGGGGAGGACAAGCATTCTAACATCAGCATCCTTGAAGCAGCCAATAACGCCAGAATCGAGGCCATAATCATCTAAAACCAATTCCTTTGGCCTGGCCATGTGCTGAGGATGCCGGAGTCCTGACACCCAAAGCAAGTCTTTCACCCACCTCAAGGAAGGCAATCAATCAAGAGGAGGACAAAGGAAGTGTTTCAAGACTCTCTAAAAGCTTCCCCCAAGAAATGCAATATAGACATCAATGCCTAGGAGATGTCTGATTAGAAGAAGCCAACTTGGAGGACACTGCTCTATAATGGGACTCAAATGACTTTGAAGACATCTATTGGTAAGAGGAAGTACAGAAAACGAATGGGAGAAAGGAACGCCAGCAATCTCAAGACCAAGGATGACTTCTACCTCCCAAAAGCACCTACCAATGTGTGGTCAGAGGTGCAGCCCTAGGATTGGGCTCATTGGTCACACAGCAACCTACAGAACCCATGACCACCAACATTTCCTCAGTGGTCAGTTGTACTTGTTAGCAAATGATTGACGATGATGATGACCAGGAATGAGGAAAAATTGGCCAGACTGGGCTTTTATTTCACTGCAGTTTAGAAAAGTAAGGGGTGACTTGATTGTTTATATAAGATGGTCTTAACGTGGTGGATGTGGAAATAATGTTTCTTGTGGGTAAGCCCAGGACTTAAGGGGTGCTGTTTTAAAAACTAGGATTGTCCTTTTAGGATGCAGATTAGGATAATTTTTTTACTGAAGATTGTGCAAATTTGGTACACTCTGTGTCACAAGATGGTCAAAATGGAGCTATTGAGTATCCTTAAGGCAGAGGTAGATTTCTGTTATGCAATAGAATCCAAGTTTATTGAGGGTAGATGGGAATGTGGAAATCGGGACGCAGATCAGCCATAATCTTATTGAATGACAGAGTAAGCTCCAGGGGCCAAATGGTCTGTTTCTGCTCCCAATCTGTATATTTGTATGATTCGATGCACATAAGAGGCCCTCTTCAGTAACAAAGGGAAACCTAAGCAATAAAATCCGAAATGACCGGAGGATTCCTTTTTGATGTGCAGGTTTCTAGTATTAAGCATTTCTGTTCCATGGCCAAATAGAGTGCGCATATGGTCATGCTTCATATAAGCATTGAATCTTCCAGTACAGGAGGAGGCTGTTCATCCCATCGTGTCCATATTGGCTCTCTGCAGAGCAGCTCATCTAGTTTTGCCCTGCTGCTTTTCATTTAGATAAGTACCCATTGGCAGTATGGTGCCTGGACTTGGACAGACTACCCCAGTTAAGGCTAAATCAGTATTCTATAAAGGTTCATTGTAACTGTTTATAGAACCACTTTTTCAACTTCAACTGTTTGTTCAGATATATCTCCAGGATCCCTACATTCCTTTTAGAATTGCACCTTTTATTTCATGTAGTTTCTCTTCCTTTCTATAAAGCTGTAACACTTCTCTGCATTAAATTTAATGTGCTACGTTGTTATGGATCAGACCAGACACCCTCAAAATATTTTAAGAAGGTAACACAGACCCTTACTTTTTCTTACTTTAAAGGTAGGTGTGAGGTGCCATGTTCCAGATACGATGCAATGTATATGATATGATGGTCAAGCTACTCAACGTTAAGCAAAACGCAATTATTTAAACACTATAGTTAAAATACAAAGAATAACTTAACTATTCAAAAACTTAACCAAATAATAGATACAATACCTATTGCTAATTAACTGTTCAAATATAAACACACCCTTGGCAAAAAGGCAAATTCAAACACAGATTCTTACATGCAGTTCTCCAATTCAGGAGGAAGAAACATCAAGAGAAAATTCAGAGTGTGTTGCAGCCAAGAGACAGTCGCTGAAGCCTCCAACTCTTTTGAGACCCCAAACAGCTTCTGACTTACTAAAGAAACCAAAAACCAGAAATCTGGAGCTGAGAGAGCTGGCTGCACCCATTCAGGCTGCTTCCATTGTTCAAACCTTTCTTTAAAAAAAAGTGAGGCCTTAGGTGTACTCTAGTGATTTTGGTAGACTGCTCGGCACCTCTGCCTTACAACCTCTCTTCATAACAAAACCAGAACAAAATAACCTTTTTAAAGCGACAGCATTATCATGTGTCTAACCAGCAAGCTTGTCATGTTCTTTTGAAATCTATCACTTTCATGCTCGCAGCTCACGTAGTTCCAGATTTTGTCATTCACAAATTTTGAAACTGCCTGCACACCCACATGTTATGAAAATCATGGCTCCTAACGTGATCCTTGGGGATGTCATTATAATATACCTTCCTCCAGATCAAAAAGCTGCTCACCTCTACGGTTTCCCGAAGCTTGGCCAATTTTATCTATGCTGCCACTATCCCTTTTATTATACGAGTTTTGATTTTGACAAGAAGCTTAGTTTATGGCAGTTTATCAAATGCCTTTGGAAGTCCATGTACACCACGTTAACTGCATTACCCTTATCAAAAAATTTCAGGTTAGTTCGACATAGTTTGACTTTAATAAGCCTATGCTGACCTCCCTTACTTAATTCCGTGTTTGTCTAAGTTGCATTGTTTCCTGAATGCATTGTCACGTTTTAAAGCTGATCTACAAATCTGAATGTTCCCAGCGGAGTGTGGATTTGTAAGGTTTTCTAGTTCTCCTTTTTTTGATAGTGAATGCATTGTTGTTGGGAGCAACACAAGTCACCAAAGAAATATTCTGGGAGAGAGTCTGCTGTCTATGTGGTTCATTGTGATTTGTTTTTTTCTTCAGTCTGTCATAGTCACAGAGTCATAGTATCATACAGCACAGAAATAAATCTTCCAGTCCAACTCATCCATGCTGACCAGTTTTCCCAAACTAAACCAGTCCCCTTTTCCTATGTTTAGCCCATATCCCTCTAAACCTTTCCTATTCCTGTGCCACTCCAAAGTATTTTACGTGTTGTAACTGTACCCTCATCTACCACTTCCTTTGGCAGTTTATTCCACCACCCTCTGTGTGAAAAAGGTGCCCCTAAGGTCCCTTTTTGAATCTTTCTCCTTTCACCATAAAATTATGCCTTCTAGTTTTGAACTCCCTTGCCCTATGGAAAAGACCTTTGCTATTCACCTTATCTATGTCCCTCATGATTTTATAAACCTCTAAGGGCACGCCCCTCAACCCCCTACACTCCAGTGAAAGAAGTCCCAGCCTATTCAGCCTCTCCTTATAATTCAAACCTCCAGTCCTGGCAACATCCTTGTAAATCTTTTCTGTACCCTCTCCAATTAATAATATCCTTCCTTTAATGTCAGTCATGGTGAAAATTCTTCATTTCATTCAAATGTGACTTGAAGGCAAGAGCTTCATAAAGTGCTTTAGAACACACGAGACAGACATTCAATAAAAGTACACACTAATCAAAGTTACAGCCTTCCACACTGGGTTGTAATTACTGTGGTTATATTTCAAATTCCTTAAATATTTAAATGGGATTTGTGCTTCCTTTCAGATTTCAGTACCCTCAAAAGGGCAAAATTATGTCAGTTTAAAGGCAGCCATTTCATCGGATGGAAGGTCTGGAATGTTAACCTGAAGTATTAATACTGTTTTCCTTTCTCCACAGATGCTGCTAGACCAGATGCTGAGTATTTCCAGCACTTTGTTTTTATTTCTGATTTCCAGCATCTGGAGTTTTTTGCTTTTGGTGTAGCCTGTCTCGATTCAGGCAAGTTATAACAGTGATTCACAATCTCGTTGCTCCCTGCTGTGCCACAAGATCTCTTGGGTGTGTTGAGGGAGTGTCCTGCAGCAATGAAAAGACTGACACACCAGGTGGAGATGTCTTGAGGAAATTTTGCATCCAAGACAGCTGGCTGTGTTGCTCATGTTGCTGTCGATGTTAGATTATATATAAAGAATATTGCTGGTTCACATGGTCTCCCAGGCTCATCTACAGATTCAACACAAGTGGGTACAGCACCACCTCAATTTGCAGAGTCCGTGAGTGCCACCTAGCCCCTACCTCATTTCCTCTTCCCATTGTCCTGTATCTGCTCTTTGCCTTCACTGTGACACTCAGTCCTCATCCCAATTTAAAACCAGAATTTTTAATCTCCTGTTTAGTTGGGCAGTCTACATTTGATATATCGGGGTCTGTTTTCAAGCACTAGTTTAACAAGCGATTGTGTTTAACTGGCAGACACCCAATCCATCAGGTTTCCTGTTGTAGTTGTGGGGATGCAATGATGTAATGGTAATTTCACTGGATGAGCAACCCCACCTGGGTTCTGGGGACAAGGGTCAAATACCGTTATGGCAGATGGTGCGATGATTTGTGCCTTTGAGGGATTTGTCTGTCCTGGTTATCTTGAATGGGCGCTGTTGTAAATCTGGTGAAAAGGTGTCTGCTCCATGAAAAACAAAGTAAATAGCTTTGGATATTTTTAAAATTAGACAAAAGAAGCATGAGTGGGTGGAGTCATCACAGACCCTAGGTTTTAGTTTTGCTTTCACTTGTTAAAGTTGAGGTTTTGGAGTTGAAACTGCTAGCTACAGTTCTGTCTGTGGTGCTGCAAAAGCTTCAGTTCTCCGTCTGTTGCTAGATTCATTATTGGCGTACCTTCGCTTGGACTGGAGGAGATAGCAAGTGAACAAATCTGTTTTGCTGAATTTTCCTCTGCTAAGGGTGTGTTTATAGGATGCTTATGCATTGGAACAGTTGAAGAGTGGTACTTTTATAATATTATTTTAAGTAGTTTGATAGTTAAATATATGCCAATTCTTTTTTTTGTTTGCATTCTAACTGTTGTGTAAGAATAAAATTATGTTTTGCGTAAAGCCGAGTAGTCTGACAAATGAAATCACATCTGGAAAGCAGCATCTTACACTTGCCTTTCGATAAGATTAAAGTTACAGTCTAAGCTATGTCCTTGACATGTTTTGAGGGAGCTTTGTCTGGTCCATAACAATGGTCAGGTTTGAATTAAATGAAAATCTGAAATAAAAAGCTAGTCTAATGACAATGATGTAACCACTGTCAATTTTCATAAAAACCCATCTGCCTCACTAATGTCCTTTTAGGGAAGGAAACTACCATCCTTACCTGGTCTGGTCTAGGTATGACTCTAGACCCACAGAAAATTGACTCTTAACTGTTCTCTGGGCAATAACTGCTAGCCTAGCCAGGGACACCCACATCTTGTGAACAAATAAAACGCAATAGTAGTCCTGTTCTGTTTTTTTTAAAATGCTGCCATTTCTATACCAATGAGCTAAAGCTTCAATGACATTGAGACTCTAATGAAAACCTTTTGGAAACCTTTCAGCATCACTCACGACGAGTATACGAGATTCTCCGGCTGCGCGTGACCAACATGAGTGATCCAGCGCAAAGCAGCGAGTACAGATTGGATGTGAAACGCAGGCTTGCTATTCCTTTTAAGGTATTTGAAATGATGAAGAACAGGTGTTGAGCAATGATTTTCGAGATGGGGGTGAGAGAGAGAGGAAATAGGAAAGGGATGAATGGAAACATAGGTGGGAGGAAGCGGTTTGATTACCAGAGTAAAATATCAGGCTCATCCATTCTGCATTCTTGACTGTGTTTAAGTGTAAATGCTGGATGCAGTAGGGAACCAAAGGAGAGGGAAGAATGTTAAAAGATTTTCTGTGCTGTGTCCTTTCTGGTCCCAAGTGCAGAGACCTCTTCTGTGAGAGCTTTGTTACATTTCTTGTTTAATTCTTCCAGAAAAATAAGAAGGAAGCAACACGTCTTTCCCGGTTGATGCCAGAAGATTGGCTTGCACAGCAAGCAGAGATGAGCGTGAGCCAAGAGCAGGAGTACTTGGAGGAGACTTACCAGACCACTGTGGAACAGTACCGACGTATTCTGGAGCGCTTAGCACGTGTTTGAATTTAGTTGCAAATCTTGCTCTTGTCTTGATGCAAGAGTTCAGATTAGTCAACTGGGGATTGTAATATTGCTGCATTGTTGAAGGAACTGTTCCTAATCACGATAAGTAAATGGTTTTTCCATTGAAATTGGAGCACTCAATGTGAAGCCTTTCTCTGCTGTTGTGTACAGTTTGCTAAACATCAATCAGACACCAAGAGAAACATCTTTTTAAAATGTGTATATATAGAAGCACTGTACTATATATTTTTAAAGACATTTATTCAGTTTTACTCCTGGAATCTTCAGCCATACTTAATGGCATTCTATGATTTTGGTGGGAGGATAAGGCCAATAGACTCACTTTAGCAGAGAAAGGCACTGCTTTCTTTTGGCATTGGATAAAAGCAAATTAAAAACTTCATTTTTATCTGATTGCTGAACGTTCAAGCTTCCAAAATAAACAAATCAGTTGAGTCTTTATTTTGTATCACTGTTTACCTGAGAAAGATAAATATACCAAACTTTTTTTCCTGTAAACAGTGTGGTATTCTCAATGGCATTGTTAATACACTCGACAATGTTTGCATTCTACCACCATTAGTTTGTAAAGTTTAAAAAGTCTATATCATACACACATATACCTATATATATATGCCCCCAGACATGTGAGGGAATGTGTACTGTACCTCGGTAGTGTGGTAACAATGCTGATAAAGACAGTTTCAACACTTGGCAATAATCAGCACCAAAATACATCTGATGTAGGATGTCACTTCCATCAACTTCATAATGATCCTTTTGGATTTAGGAGCATAGAGTTGTACAGTGCAGAAACAGACCCTTTAGTCCAACTTGTCCATGCCAACCAGATATCCTAAATTAATCTAATTCCATTTGCCAGCATTTAGACCATATCCCTCTAAACCCTTCCTTACATCTACCCATCCAGATTCTTCTGGCAGCTCATTCCATGCATTCACCTGCTCTGCGTGAAAAAGTTGTCCTCCAGTCCCTTTTAAATCTTTCCCCTCTCACCTTAAACCTATGCCCTCTAATTTTGGACTCCCCTAACTTGTATTGATATTCTGTAGAGAGCCTTTATTCTGTATCTCCCCACACCCTTTGATCCTTTTAGTCTTAAGATCAATATCTCATTTCTTGAAAACATTCAATAGTTTGGTCTCAACCACTTTCTCTAGCAGACAATTCCACAAGCTCACCATTCTCTGGGTGAAGAAATGTCTCCTAATCTCAATCCTAAATGTCTTATAGTGTACACTTGGATTGTGACCCCTAGCTCTTGACTCTCTGGTCATCAGGAAAGTCCTTCCTGCATTTACCCTGTTAGAATTCTAGAACAGTACAGCACAGAAACATGCCCTTCAGCCCACTGTGTATGTGCCATTCTAAACTAATGCCATCTCCCTGCACATGGTTCATATCCCTCTACTCCCTGCCTGTTCCTGTGTCTGTCTTGAAACTTGCTATTGTATCTGCTTCTACCACCTCCCAGGCAGTATGCAGATTTTGGAGACCTCACACTCAGGATTCTTCTAAATTCCAGTGAAGACAATAACTGATCTAGTCTCTCTTCAAACGTCAGTCACACCATCCTCGGAATCAGTCTAGTAAACCTGCATTGTATTCTATAGCCAGAACATTCATCCTCGCATATGGAGACCAGACATGCACACAGTAGTCTAGGTGTGGTCTCACTAAGGCCCTGTTGCAAGGCAACTCTGCTCCTATACTCATCGTCTTGTTAGGAAGACCGCTTGCCATCTGCTGCACCTATACACTTACTTTCAGCAACTGGCGTGTGAGGACACCCAGGTTTTGTTGCACCTCCACCTTTCCCAATCAATCACCATTCAGATAGTTTGCCTTCCTGTTTTTGCTACTAAAGTTTTGTGGCACAGTGGTTAGCATTGCTGCCTCACAGCACCAGAGACCCGGGTTCGATTCCAGCCTCGGGCGACTGTGTGGAGTTTGCACATTCTCCCTGTGTCTGCGTAGGTTTCCTCTGGGTGCTCTGGTTTCCCCCACAGTCCAAAGATGTGCAGGTTAGGTTGATTGGCCATACTAAATTGCCCGTAGTGTTCAGGGAGGTGTAGATTAGATGGGTTGTAGGGGGATGTGTCTGGGTGGGATGCTCTGAGGTTTGGTGTGGACTTGTTGGGCTAAAGGACCTGTTTCCACACACTATGGATTCTATGAAAGTGGATAACCTCACATTTATCCACATTATACTTCCTCAGCTATGCATTTGTCCATTTATTCTGACTGTCCAAATCACACTGCAACATCTCTGTTGCATCCTCACAGCTCACCCTCCCACCAAGCTTTGTGTCATTTGCAAACTTAGAAATAGTTCCTCATGTAAATTATTAGCATATATTGTAAATAGCTGGGGTTCACATTCTGATCCCCACTATTCACTGCTTGCCATTTGGAAAAAAAAAATGACCCATTTATTCCTTCTCTTTGTTTCCTGTCTGCCAACCAATTCTCTATCCATGTCAATACACCTACCCTCAATCCCATGCACTTTTTCAAATGCTAATTTCTTACGTGGACCTTCTAAAAGTCCAGATAAACCACATCCACTGGCTCCCTCTAATTCACGCTACTAGTTAGTTACATTCTCAAATAATTTTAGTAGATTTGTCAACATGATTTCCCTTTCATAACTGACTCTGAATGTCCTGTCACTATTTTCTAAGTTAACAAGGTGTAGAGCTCGATGAACACAGCAGGCCAAGCACCATCAGAGGAGCAGGAAAGCTGACATTTCGGGCCAAGACGCTTCTTCAGAAATGGGGGAGGGGAAGGGGGTTTTGAAATAAATAGGGAGACAGGGGGAGGCTGACAGAAGATGGATAGAGGAGAAGATAGGTGGAGAGGAGACAGACAGGTCAAAGAGGGGGGGATGGAGCCAGTAAGGGTGAGTGTAGGTGGGGAGTTAGGGAGGAGATAGGTCAGTCCAGGGAGGATGGACAGGTCAAGGGGGTGGGATGAGGCTAGTAGGTAGGAGATGGGGGTGGAGCTTGAGGTGGGAGGAGGGGATAGGTAGGAGGAAGGACAGGTTAGGGAGGCGGGACAAGCTAGGCTGGTTTTGGGATGTGGTAGGGGGTGGGGAGATTTTGAAGCTTGTGAAGTCCACATTGATACCATTAGGCTGCAGGGTTCCCAAGCGGAATATGAGGTGCTGTTCCTGCAACCTCCCGGTGGCATCGTTGTGGCACTGCAGGAGGCCCAGGATGGACATGTCGTCTGAAGAATGGGAGGGGGAGTTGAAATGGTTCACGACTGGGAGGTGCAGTTGTTTAGTGCGAACCGAGCGTAGGTGTTCCACAAAGCGGTCCCCAAGCCTCTGCTTGGTTTCCCCAATGTAGAGGAGGCCACAACGGGTACAGCGGATACAGTATACCACATTAGCAGATGTGCAGGGGAACATCGGTTTAATGTGGAAAGTCTTCTTGGGGCCTGGGATTGGGGTGAGGGAGGAGGTGTAGCACTTCCTGCAGTTGCAGGGAAAAGTGCCGGGTGTGGTGGGGCTGGAGGGGAATGTGGAGCAGACAAGGGAGTCCCGGAGAGAGTGGTGGTCCCTCCGGAAAGCAGATAAGGGTGGGGAGGGAAAATATGTCTTGGGTGGTGGGGTCAGATTGCAGATGGTGGAAGTGTCGGAGGATGATGCGTTAGATCCGGAGGTTGGTGGGGTGGTACGTGAGGACGAGGGGGATTCTGTTTTGGTTGTTATTGCGGGGAGAGGGTGAGGGATGAGTTGCGGGAGACACGGTCGCGCGCGTTCTCGATCACTGAGGAGGGGAAGTTGCGGTCCTTGAAAAACGAGGACATCTGAGATGTTCGGGAGTGGAATGCCTCATCCTGGGAGCAGATGCGGCGGAGGCGAAGGAATTGGGAATGGGGGATGGCATTTTTGCAGGAAGGCGGGTGGTAGGAGGTGTATTCTCGGTAGCTGTGGGAGTCAGTGAGCTTGAAATGGGTATCGGTTTCTAGGTGGTTACCCGAGATGGAGACGGAGAGGTCCAGGAAGGAGAGAGAACTGTTCAAGATGGTCCAGGTGAGCTTCAGGTTGGGGTGGAAGGTGTTGGTGAAGTGGATGAACTGTTCGAGCTCCTTGTGGGAGCACGAGGCGGCGCCAATACAGTCATCAATATAACGGAGGAAGAGGTGGGGTTTCGGGCCAGTGTCGGTACGGAAGAGGGATTGTTCCACGTAACTTACAAAGAGGCAGGCATAGCTTGGGCCCATGCAGGTACCCATGGCCACCCCCTTTGTAGGAAGTGGGAGCAATTGAAAGAGAAGTTGTTGAGGGTGAGGATGAGTTTGGCTAAGCAGATGAGGGTGTCAGTGGAGGGGGACTGGTCGGGCCTGTGGGACAGGAAGAAGCGGAGGGCCTTTAGGCCATCTGCATGGGGAATGCAGGTGTATAGGGACTGGATGTCCATGGTAAAGATGAGGTGTTGGGGACTAGGGAATTGAAAGTTTTGGAGGAGGTGGAGGGCATGGGTGGTGTCACGGATGTAGGTAGGGAGTTCCTGGACCAAGGGGGAGAAAATGGAGTCGAGCTAGGTGGAGATAAGTTTGGTGGGGCAGGAGCAGGCAGAGACAATAGGTCGACCAGGGCAGTCAGGTTTGTGGATTTTGGGAAGGAGATAGAAGCGGGCGGTGCGGGGTTGGGGAACGATGATGTTGGAGGCTGTGGGTGGGAGGTCACCTGAGGTGATGGGGTTGTCGATGGTTTGGTGGCCGGGGGTGGGGTCATGATCAAGGGGGCAGTAGGAGGAGGTATCAGAGAGCTGGCCCGGGCCTCGGCGATGTAGAGGTCAGTGCACTGTACTACAAGTGCACCTCCCTTGTCTGCGGGTTTATATGGTGAGGTTGGGATTGGAGCGGAGGGCTGCACGTTCTGTGGGGGAGAGGTTGAGGCAATTGATGTCACGATGGCAGTTGGAGATGAAGAGGTTGAGGGAGGGTAGGAGGCCTTGGGGTGGTGTCCAGGAAGAGGGAATGTGTTGGAGGCGGGAGAAGGGGTCAGTAGGGGGAGGGTTAGGCTCATGATTAAAGAAGTAAGCGTAGAGGCAGCGGAAAAACTGTTCAATGTCCAAGCGTGACCGGTATTCATTGATGTTTGGGTGGAGGGGGACAAAGGTGAGCCCTTTACTGAGGACTGACCATTCGTCCTCAGTAAGGGGGAGGTCTGGGGGGATGGTGAAGACTCGGCTATCTGCTTTTCCCGTTGTGGCCTCCTCTACATCGGGGAAACCAAGCAGAGGCTTGGGGACCGCTTTGCGGAACACCTATGCTCGGTTTGCACTAAACAACTGCACCTCCCAGTCACAAACCATTTCAACTCCCCCTCCCATTCCTCAGATAACATGTCCATCCTGGGCCTCCTGCAGTGCCACAACGATGCCACCCGAAGGTTGCAGGAACAGGACCTCATATTTCGCTTGGGAACCCTGCAGCCCCATGGTATCAATGTGGATTTCACAAGCTTCAAAATCTCCCCTCCCCCAACCGCATTCCAAAACCAGCCCAGCTCATCCCCGCCTCCCTAACCTGTCCTTCCTCCCACCTATCCCCTCCTCCCACCTCAAGCCCCACCCCCATCTCCTACCTACTAACCTCATCCCGCCCCCTTGACCTGTCCATCCTCCCTGGACTGACCTATCTCCTCCCTAACTCCCCACCTACACTCACCTTTGCTGGCTCCAATCCCGCCTCTTTGAAATGTCTGTCTCCTCTCCACCTATCTTCTCCTCTATCCAATTTCTATCAGTCTGTCCCCATTTCTGAAGAAGGGTCTAGGCCTGAAACGTCAGCTTTCCTGCTCCTCTGATGCTGCTTGGCCTGGTGTGTTCATCCAGCTCTACACCTTGTTATCTCAGATTCTCCAGCATCTGCAGTTCCTACTATCTCTGAAACTATTTTCTAAGTGCTGTGCAATTAATTTTTTTTTAATGAACTCTAGCATTTTCCCCACTACTGACATCAGGCTAGTCAGTATATAATTCCCACTTTCGCTCTATGTCCTTGTTTAAGTACTGGGGTTACAATAGCTACCCTCCAATTCATAGGAATGGTTCCAAAGTCTATGGAATCTTGAAAGATGACCACCAATGCAAGCAGTGTTTTTTACAACTGCTTCCTTATGTACTTTGGGCTGTAGATTATCAGGCCATGAGGATTTGTCAGTCTTAAATCCCACCAAATTCCCCAACACCATTTCCCTACTCGTTCATTCCTGTGTTCCCCAATATTTTCTGTCTCTCATTTAAAAATTCTAATACCTTTTGAGGGCTTACAATTTTGTTCTTTGAAGAGTTGGATAGATTTCCTACGCTTTCAGAAAGTGACCTGCTGAATGGCACTTACTGATACCCAGGACAACACTCCACTGCCTTAAGAGGATGAGAACTGTAATGGAAGACTCAGCACTTGGTCAGTAGGTTCCCTTGTGTTATGCAGATGATAGATATAGGTATTCATTGCCCAGGCTTTGAATGGAGTTGGCATCCCCTGGCACTGAAGAGCAGAAGAGTAGGGAACACATAGCTGCCAAAGACAGTTGTCTCAGTAATGATGACTGTCAATTGTTGCATAAACCACTGATTTTCAAATAGATTCTTGTAAAAGCCCATCTGGTTCACTAATGTCCTTTTGAGAAGGAAATTTGCCATCTCTATCTGGTTTGGCCTACAAGTGACTTGAGACCCACAGCAATGTGGTTAATTTTTAATTGCCCTCTGGACAATTAGGGATAGACAATAAACGCTGGATCAGAATATCCCATAAACAAATAAAATAAGCACCTCTGACATTGAACAGCATAGTTTCTCTGCCATCAACATTAGCATTGAGAAACAAAACTGGACTAGCCATATAAATGATGGATGATATTTACGAGGCACAATACAGGAGTATGACAGAATATTCTCCACTTGCCTGGACTAGTGAAGCTTCAACAACACTCAAGAAACTCAACACCATTCAGGATGAAGCAACCTGCTTAATCAACTTCTCACGCACCACCCTAAAAATTCACTAACTCTACCACTGAAGCACAGTAGCAACAGTGTGTACTGACTAGAGGATGCACTGCATAAATGGACCGAGGTTCCTTAGGCAGCATCTTCCAAACTTGTAACCTGTACCACCTGGAATGACAAAGACAGCCGAGGCATAGGAACACTGCTACCTGCAGATTCCCCGTCCAAGCTACACATCATCCTGACTTGAAAATATAACGTTATTCCTTCACTCGGTCAAACTCTGTGTCCTAGGTAGCAGTAGCTGCTATTTAGCAAGTCAGTTTCTGAAAGCATAAGAAATCTACCCAATACTTCAAAGAACAAAACTATAGCCCTCAAAAAGTATTAGAATTTTTAAATGAGAGATATGATGAATAGGTTTGTGGATGATACAAAATTAGGAAGTGTTGTTGACAGCGAAGAAGGTTATCAAAAATTACAGAGGGATCTTGATCGGGTGGGGAAGTGGGCTGAGGATTGGCAAATGCAATTCAATACAGATAAGTGTGAGGTGTTGCATTTTGGAAAGTCAAACCAAGGTAGGTCTTATACAGTAAATGGTAAGGTCCTGAGGAGTGCTGTGGAACAGAGGGACCTAGGAGTACGAGTACAAGTACATAGTTCTTTAAAAGCGGCGTCACAGGTGGACAGGGTGGTGAAGAAGGCATTTAGCATGCTGGCCTTCATCGGTCAAGGCACTGAGTATAGGAGTTGGGACGTTATGTTACAGTTGTATAAGTCTTTGGTGAGCCTGCAGTCGGAGTATTGTGTACAGTTTTGGTCACCCTGTTATAGGAAAGACATAGTTAAACTGGAAAGTGCGCAAAGAAGATTTACGAGGATGTTGCCAGGACTAGTTGGCCTGAGTTATAGGGAGACGTTGGCCAGGATAAGACTTTATTCCTTAGAATGCAGGAGAATGAGGGGTGGCCTTATTGAGGTGTATAAAATCATGAGGGGCATAGATAGTATGAATGCATAGTCTTTTTCTCAGGGATGGGGAATTGAAAACTAGAGGGCATGGGTTTAAGGTGAGAGAGAATAGATTTAAGAAGGACCTGAGGGGCAGCTTCTTCACACAGAGAGTGGTGCATATATGGAATGACCTGCCAGAGAAAGTGGTTGAGACAGGTACAATAGCAGCATTTTAAAAATATTTGGATAGGTACATGGATGAGAAGGATTTAGAGGGATATGAACCAAATGTGGGCAATTGGAACTCGCTGACTGGGCACCACGGTCATCATGGACCAGTTTGGGCCGAAGGGCCTGTTTCCATGCTGCATTACTCTATGACTCTTGGAACTCCCTCTCTAACAGCACTGCGATCTACCTACACCACATATACTGTAGTGGTTTAAGAAGGCAGTTCACCACCTGCTCCTCAAACAAACAATTAGGAATGAGCAAAAAGAGCTGGTCTTGCCAGTGATGCTCAATACCTGGCATTGTTTTTAAAAAAGTACTATCTGTTTCTTTGAAAAAAACCCATCAAAGTAAACAATTTTGCACCTTCCTGTATTATAGTGCAGCCTTCATACACCTTACTTTTGCAGACTCCTTTATAGTAATTAACCTGCGTACATTACATTACATTTAATCCCTGCATCTAAGTCATTAATATGATTTAGAATTAGAATCCCTACAGGGATTTGTAAGTAGCTGAGGCCCCAGTACTGATCCTTGACTATGACTGGTCAAGGTATTAGCCTGAGAACCAGCAAATGGCTGTCGTCTATCTTGTTGAGTTGAAACAGGTGCAGTGAGTGTACATGTTCTTTTTGTCTGTAGTTAACTGTCAATCAACATTAGGAAGGGTCACCGGACCCAAAATGTTACCTCTGATTTCTCTTCAACAGATGCTGCATTCTCCATGGCAAAGCCTCTGACAATCAGAACCCATTTGTGAACCAATCAGTACTCTCCTCTCATACTGTATAAATACTGGCTTTCCACTTTATTGGTATTCTTGCAAAATGTCCTGACAAGTGCAAAATGAAAAGCTTTGACAAAGTGAGATAACAAGGTGTAGAGCTGGATGAACACAGCAGGCCAAGCAGCATCATAGGAGCAGGAAAGCTGATGTTTCGGGCCTAGACCCTTCTTCAGAAATGGGGAAGAGGAAGGGGGTTCTGAAATAAATAGGGAGAGAGGGGGAGGCAGATAGAAGATGGGTAAAGGAGAAGGTGGGTGGAGAGGAGACAGACAAGTCAAAGAGGTGGGGATGGAGCCAGTAAAGGTGAGTGTAGGTGGGGAGTTAGGGAGGAGATAGGTCAGTCCAGGGAGGACGGACAGGTCAAGGGGGTGGGATGAGGTTAGTAGGTAGGAGATGGGGGTGGGGCTTGAGGTGGGAGGAGGGGATAGGTGGGAGGAAGGACAGGTTAGGGAAGCGGGGACAAGCTGGGCTGGTTTTGGGATGCAGTAGGGGGAGGGGCGATTTTGAAGCTTGTGATGTACACATTGATACCATTGGGCTGCAGGCACCTCCCAGTCGCGAACCATTTCAACTCCCCCTCCCATTCCTCAGACGACATGTCCATCCTGGGCCTCCTGTAGTGCCACAAAGATGCCACCCAAAGGTTGCAGGAATAGCACCTCATATTCTGCTTGGGAACCCTGCAGCCCAATGTGCTGTGGCTGTATGCTGTGGGAGCTGGCTGATCCCATTGTGAATGGCAGCAACCACGTCTGCAGCAAGTGTTGGTTGCTGGAAGAACTCCGGCTCAGAATTAATGATTTGGAATCTGAGCTTCAAACTCTGCGGCACATCCGGGAGGGGCAGAGTTACCTGGACACTTTGTTTCAGGACGCAGTCACACCCGGTAGATTAAGTAATTCAAATTCAATAAGTGTTCAGGGACAACAGGGTGTGACTGTAAGTGAGGCAGGTAGGGGGATTCTGAGTTCAGGAGTGCAGGAGCCGCAGCCCTTGACCTTGTCCAACAGGTATGAGATTGTTGCTCCCTGTACGGATGAGGGAAAGGGCTGTGGACAGGATGAGCCAGCTGACCACGGCACCATGGTGCAGAAGGCCATTCAAGAGGGGGGAACAAAAAGACAAGTAGTTGTTATAGGGGATTCTATAATTAGGGGGACAGATAGTATCCTATGCAGGCCAGATCGGGAGTCCCGCATGGTGTGTTGCCTGCCCGGTGCCAGGGTGCAGGACATCTCCGACCGGCTTGAAAGGATATTGGAGTGGGAGGGGGAGGATCCAGTTGTTGTGGTCCACGTTGGGACTAACAACATAGGCAAAGCTAGGGTAGAGGACCTGTTCAGGGATTATCAAGCACTAGGAAGGAAATTGAAGTACAGGTCCTCAAGGGTCATAATCTCCGGATTACTGCCCGAGCCACGTGCCAACTGGCATAGGGATAAGAAAGTTAGGGAAGTAAACACATGGCTAAGGGATTGGTGTGGGAAAGAGGGATTCCATTTCATGGGGCATTGGCGTCAGTTTTGGAACCAGGGGGATCTGTACCATTGGGACGGTCTCCACCTGAACCGATCTGGAACCAGTGTTCTAGCGAAAAGGATAAATAGGGTGGTCAGTAGGACTTTAAACTTCTGAGTCGGGGGGGAAGGGAAAGCGACAGGGTGTATGGTGTTAAATGGAAAGATAAGCAGCAGGATAGCATGTGAGCAGGTGGGTTTAAGCTCGAGGAAGACTAGGAATGCAGCGAAAAGGAAGGATAACTCAGGACATCTTATGATTTCCAATATCTCTAATAATGATAAGAAAGTTAGCATTAAGGCACTTTACCTAAATGCTCGTAGTATTCGTAACAAAGTAGATGAATTAACGGCACAAATCATCTTGAATGATTATGATGTGGTAGGCATCACAGAGACGTGGTTGCAGGGGGTTCAGGACTGGCAGTTAAACATCCAAGGATTTACAACTTATCGAAAAGACAGGGAAGTGGGCAGGGGGGTGGGGTTGCCTTGTTAGTTAAGAATGAAATTAAATCAATAGCACTGAATGACATAGGGTCAGATGATGTGGAGTCTGTGTGGGTGGAGTTGAGGAACCATAAAGGCAAAAAAACCATAATGGGAGTTATGTACAGACCTCCTAACAGTGGTCAGGACCAGGGGTGCAAGGTGCACCGGGAAATAGATAGGGCATGTCAGAAAGGCAAGGTCACGGTGATCATGGGGGACTTCAATATGCAGGTGGACTGGGTGAATAATATTGCCGGTGGATCCAAAGAAAGGGAATTCATGGAAGGCTTACAGGATGGCTTTTTGGAACAGCTTGTGATGGAGCCCACAAGGGAGCAGACTATTCTGGCCTTAGTGCTATGTAATGAGCCAGACTTTATAAAAGATCTTAAAGTAAGGGAACACTTCGGAGGCAGCGATCATAACATGGTAGAGTTCAGTCTGTGGTTTGAAAGAGAGAAGGCAAAATCGGATGTAATGGTGTTACAGTTAAATAAAGGTAATTACAGGGGCATGAGAGAGAAACTGACGAAAATCGACTGGAAGCAGAGCCTAGCGGGCAAGACAGTAGAGCAACAATGGCAGGAGTTTCTGGGTGTAATTGAGGACACAATACAGAGGTTCATCCCAAAGAAAACAAAGATTATCCGGGGGAGGATTAGACAGCCATGGCTGACAAAGGAAGTCAGGAAATGTATCAAAGAAAAGGAGACAGCCTATATAGTGGCCAAGAGCACTGGGAAATCAGAAGATTGGGAAGGGTACAAGAACAAACAGAGGATAACAAAGAGAGAAATAAGGAAGGAGAGGAACAAATATGAAGGTAGGCTAGCCAGTAATATTAGAAATGATAGTAAAAGTTTCTTTCAATACATAAGAAACAAACGAGAGGCAAAAGTAGACATTGGGCCGCTCCAAATTGATGCTGGAAGGCTAATGATGGGAGATAAAGAAATAGCTGAAGAACTTAATAAGTATTTTGCGTCAGTCTTCACAGTGGAAGACATGAGTAATATCCCAACAATTAAGGAGAGTCAGGGGGCAGAGTTGAGTATGGTAGGCATTACAAAAGAGAAAGTGCTAGAAAAGCTAAAAGGTCTAAAAATTGATAAATCTCCTGGCCCCGATGGGCTACATCCTAGAGTTCTGAGGGAGGTGGCTGAGGAAATAGCGGAGGCGTTGGTTGTGATCTTTCAAAAGTCACTGGAGTCAGGGGAAGTCCCAGATGATTGGAAAATCGCTGTTGTAACCCCCTTGTTTAAGAAAGGATCAAGACAAAAGATGGAAAATTATAGGCCGATTAGCCTAACCTCGGTTGTTGGTAAAATTCTAGAATCCATCGTTAAGGATGAGATTTCTAAATTCTTGGAAGTGCAGGGTCGCATTAGAACAAGTCAGCATGGATTTAGTAAGGGGAGGTTGTGTCTGACAAACCTGTTAGAATTCTTTGAAGAGGTAACAAGTAGGTTAGACTAGGGAAACCCAGTGGATGTTATCTATCTAGACTTCCAAAAGGCCTTTGATAAGGTGCCTCACGGGAGGCTGCTGAGTAAGGCGAGGGCCCATGGTGTTCGAGGTGAGTTACTGGCATGGATTGAGGATTGGCTGTCTGACAGAAGGCAGAGAATTGGGATAAAAGGCTCTTTTTCGGAATGGCAACCGGTGATAAGTGGTGTCCCGCAGGGTTCAGTGTTGGGGCCACAGCTGTTCACTTTATATATTAATGATCTGGATGAAGGGACTGGGGGCATTCTGGCAAAGTTTGCCAATGATACGAAGTTAGGTGGACAGGCAGATAGTACAGAGGAGGTGGGGAGGCTGCAGAATGACTTAGACAGTTTAGGAGAGTGGTCCAGGAAATGGCTGATGAAATTCAACGTGAGCAAATGCGAGGTCTTGCACCTTGGCAAAAAGAATACAGGCATGGACTATTTTCTGAACGGTGAGAAAATTCATAAAGCCGAAGTACAAAGGGATCTGGGAGTGCTAGTCCAGGATTCTCTAAAGGTTAACTTGCAGGTTGAGTCCGTGATTAAGAAAGCGAATGTAATATTGTCATTTATCTCAAGACAGTTGGAATATAAAAGCAGCGATGTGCTTCTGAGACTTTGTAAAGCTCTAGTTAGGCCCCATTTAGAATACTGTGTTCAATTTTGGGCCCCACACCTCAGGAAGGACATACTGGCACTGGAGCATGTCCAGCGGAGATTCACACGGATGATCCCTGGAATGGTAGGCCTAACATACAATGAACAGCTGAGGATCCTGGGATTGTATTCATTAGAGTTTAGAAGGTTGAGGGGAGATCTAATAGAAACTTACAAGATAATGCATGGCTTAGAAAGGGTGGACGCTGGGAAGTTGTTTCCGTTAGGTGGGGAGACTAGGACCCATGGGCACAGCCTTAGAATTAGAGGGGGTCAATTTAGAACGGAAATGAGGAGACATTTCTTCAGCCAGAGAGTGGTGGGCCTGTGGAATTCATTGCCACGGAGCGCAGTGGAGGCCGGGACGTTAAATGTCTTCAAGGCAGAAATTGATAAATTCTTGATCTCGCAAGGAATCAAGGGCTACGGAGAGAGTGCAGGTAAGTGGCGTTGAAATGCCCATCAGCCATGATTAAATGGCGGAGTGGACTCGATGGGCCGAATGGCCTTACTTCCACTCCTATGTCTTATGGTCTTATAATCTTTGTTTCACTTTCTGTGATACCCCTATAAACTTTTTACTTATGGAGACCAAAGCTGCACAGTATTGTTGGAAGCACCTAGGTGTTCAGGTATATAATTCTTTGATATTTGAATCACAGGTAGACAAGGTGGTTAAGATGGCGTTTAGCACGCTTGCCTTCATTGCTGAGACCTTTCAGTATATTAGTTGGGGTATCATGTTTAGGCTCTACAGGACTTTGGTGAGGCCTCTTCTGGAGTACTGTGTGCAGTTCTGGTCACCCTGTTATAGGAATGATGTTATTAAACTGGAGAGGGTTCAGAAAAGATTTACCAGGATGTTGCCACGAATGGAGGGTTTGAGATATCAAAATAGACTGGAAAGGCTGGTACTTTTTTCACTGTAGCATAGGAGATTGACATTTATAAAATCACAAGGTGTGTAGATAATGTGAATGACAAGGGTCTTTTTCCTAGGGTGGGGGAGTTCAAAACTAGGGGGCATATTTTTAAGGTAAGAAGAGAAAGATTTCAAAAGGACATGAGGGGCAACTTTTTTAACACAGTGGTTCATGCATGGAATGAACTGCCAGAGGAAGTGATGAGTGCAAATACGGTTACAACGTTTAAAAGACATTTGAATAAGGTCATGAATAGGAAAGGTTTGGAGGGATATGGGCCAAGCTCAAGCAGGTAGGACTAGTTTAGTTTGGAAGCATGGTCTGCATCGACTGGTTAGACCAAAGGGTCTGTTTCCGTGCTATGATTCTGTGATTGAACCACGATTCTATTAAGTTCAGCATATCTTCTCTGGTTTTTAAATAGATCCCTTTACTTTGTACTTATTCATGACAATTGTATAATCTGCATTTTGACTTTTAATGGTTTACGTTCAAAGGAGTATGCAACTTAAATAGGTCTTAAATACTTTAAGTTGCCACACAGAGGTTAATAAACAGAATTAGAGCACTTGGGATTGGAAGTAATATAATGGTATGGATTGAGAATTAGTTAACTAACAGAAAGAGGTATGTGGAATAAATGGGTCATTCTTTGGGTGGCAGGTTGTGACAAGTTAGGTAGCATAACCATCAGTGTTTGGAGTCTAACTAATGTCATGGCTGTGAATCATAATCAAGGATGCCCTATGGATATATCAAACTTTAATTACAACCTTTTTAACAAAAAGACATATGGGCAGATGTTGACTGCAGATGTAAATTCAGTAGCTATCTGGATAAAGAACTGTCTCATGAATTGTCACACATGACAAAGTGTCAAGACAGTTTCAAAGCAGTGTGGGCAAGAGGCATGTTTTGTACGTTCCACTTTCAAGAAGCCACAAGAACAGGGGTTAAAAGCCAGTTCAACTCTGATCTATGTGTTCTAGTGGAAGAAGGCATGCTAGTGACGTGTGGTGTTCCTGCGTTTGAGTGCAAGTGTACTGTGAAAGTCACGATTCACAAGTCACTTTTTACAGATAAAGGAATGTCTTACTCCGAGTGCTAGAAGTCAACTAGCCAGCAACCCATCAAGAGTAAGCAGGATAAAAGGAAGGACTGTCTCACTCTGAGTACTACCACCAATATGCGAGTACCATTAGTATTTTCCCCTCGCATTTAGTGATAATAAACTCTTTTAATAAATGAAAAAGCCTGATTACATTGGTTCCTGTAAAATCATAAATTCATTTGGTCTGGGAGAGAAATATCTTCAAGGAGGGGGATCCTTCTGAGGGAGTGGGTGAAAAAAGAAAGTGAGTCAGTGAATTTCTCTTCCACAGGGCCACAGAACACGGAAACAGACCCTTCAGTCCAAACAATCCATGCCGACCATAATTCCGAACTAAGCTTGTCCCACGTGCCTGTGTTTAGGCTGTATCCCTCCAAATATTACTTTTGTACATCTCTAAATGTGTTTTAAACATTCTGTACCTGCATCCACCATTTCCTCTGGAAGTTCTCCGCTCTTATTTTCTATGTATAAAGTAGGAAATGTGAAATTGCCCATTTCAGAAGGAAGAATAAATCAGAAGCATATTATCATGCATGAAGTCTGACTGGCTGGAGAGCTCTGCGATGGGTACCCCCGTGCATGAATCACAAAAGGTTATTATACAGCTACAGCAAGTAATAAAAAAAGCTAATAATGTTATAACTTACTGCAAGGAGAACTGAACACAAAACTATGCTATACAGGACACTGAAAGAGATTACACCTGGAGTACTGTGCACAATACATAGAATCCCTACAGTGTGGAAACAGGCCCTTTGGCCTAACAAGTCCACACCAAACCTCAGAGCATCCCATCCACGCCCATCCCCTTCTAACCCACCTAATCTACACATCCCTGAACACTACGGGCAATTTAACATGGCCAATCCACCTAACCTGCACATCTTTGGACGGTGGGAGGAAACCAGAGCACCTGGAGGAAACCCACGCCAACACAGGGAGAACGTGCAAACTCCACACAGACAGTCACCTGAGGCTGGAATCAAACCTGGGTCCCTGGTGCTGTGAGGCAGCAGTGCTAACCACTGAGCCACCATGCCACCCTACTGTTCACTGTACTTACATAAGGATGTAAATAATTTGGAAACAGTTCAGAGATGGTGCAGCAGACTAATACCGAAAAGGTTTGTCTTATGAGGAAGGGTTAGACAGACTGGGCTTGTTCCAACTAAAGTTTAGAAAAGTAAGAGGTAATATCATTGAAACATGCAAGATCCTCAGGGGTCTTGACAGGGTGACTGCAGAAACCGAGTTTCCACTGTGGGAGAATCTCGGACTTTCTGTTTATAAATCGGAGGCGCCCATTTAAAGCAGAGAAGACTTTTTTTTTCCTCTCAGAGTTTTACAGTCTTTGCAATTTCTTCCCGAAAAGGTGATAGAAGCAGAGTTCTTGAATATTTGTAAAGTAGTGTTAGATTCCAGTTATGCAAGAGGGTCAGGAAGTTACCAGAGGTGGAGTTACCGGATAACAAGGTGTGGAGCTGGACAAACACAGAAGGCCAAGCAGCATCATAGGAGCAGGAAAGCTTGACGTTTCGGGCCAAGACCCTTCATCAGAAATGGGGGAGGGGAAGAGGGTTCTGAAATAAATAGGGAGAGAGGGGGAGGCGGATAGAGGATGGATAGAGGAGAGGAAACAGTTAAGTCAAAGAGGCGGGGATGGAGTAAAGGTGAGTGTAGGTGGGGAGGTAGGGAGGAGATAGGTCAGTCCAGGGAGGACGGACAGGTCAAGGGGGCGGGATGAGGTTAGTAGGTAGGAGATGGGGGTGCGGCTTGAGGTGGGAGGAGGGGATCGGTGAGAGGAAGAACAGGTTAGGGAGGCAGGGATGAGCTGGGCTGGTTTTGGGATGTGGTTGGGGGAGGGGAGATTTTGAAGCTTGTGAAATCCACATTGATACCATTGGGCTGCAGGGTTCCCAAGCTGAATATGATTTTCTGTTCCTGCAGGCTTCAGGTGGCATCATTGTGGCATTGCAGGAGGCCCAGGATGGACATGTCATCTAAGGAGTCGGATGGGGAGTTGAAATGGTTCGCGACTGGGAGGTGCAGTTGTTTAGTGTGAACTGAGCGCAGGTGTTCTGCAAAGCAGTCCCCAAACCTCTGCTTGGTTTCCCCGATGTAGAGGAAGCCACAACGGGTACAGCGGATGCAGTATACCACATTGGCAGATGTGCAGGTGAACCTCTGCCTGATGTGGAAAGTCTTCTTGGGGCCTGGGATTGGGATGAGGGAGGAGGTGTGGGGGCAGGTGTAGCACTTCCTGCGGTTACAAGGAAAAGTGCCGGGTGTGGTGGGGCTGGAGGGGAGTGTGGAGCGGACAAGGGAGTCGCGGAGGGAGTGGTCCCTCCGGAAGGCAGATAAGGGTGGGGAGGGAAAGATGTCTTTGGTGGTGGGGTCTGACTGTAGATGGCGGAAGTGTCGGAGGATGATGCGTTGGATCCGGAGGCTGGTGGGGTGGTATGTGAGGACGAGGGGGATTCTTTTTTGGTTGTTATTGCGGGGACGGGGCGTGAGGGATGTGTTCCGGGAAATGCGGGAGACACGGTCGAGGGCGTTCTCGACCACTTGGGGGGGGGGGGGGGGGGAGTTGCGGTCCTTGACCGGATGCGGTCTTATTGAATGTGGAGCAGGCTCGAAGCGCTGAATGTCCGCCCTGCATCGGTTAAAAACAAGCAAACCAAAGTCTTGAGAAGTGTAGCGATAGCATTACATGAAAGCCCAAGCTCGCCAAACCCTTTCAGGGCGTGGGCCTGAGAAAGAGAGAAGCGAGTTGCAAACAATCAGATCGCAGACTGACAGTGTGTGTATCCGCCCCAGTGGGTGGGAGGCAAGGTTTGAGAAAAAGCGCGGGCTCGCCGCACTCGGAAGGAGATCTTCCATTTGGATGTAAACAAGTCTGGAGGCGGTTCTGAGGGAAAGCGAAAGTAAACTTTACCGTTGTGTTCAGCTCGTACCTGCAGCAATTTATTCTGAATTTGAAACGCAGCGCAGTGTGTCTTGATTGAGTGGCGCTGATGTGTTGCTTGGAGGCGGCGGAACAACTGTTCGACGACCAAGCGTGAGCGGTATTCAGTGATGTTCGGATGGAGGGGGTGAAGGTGAGGACGTCGAGGGTGGGCGGAGCGGCGCTTGCTCCTGTGATGCTGCCTGACTTCTTGTATTTCTCCAGCTCTACGCCTTGTTATCGCTGACTCCAGCATCGGCAGTTCCTGCTATCTCTGTGTTGCTCGGCCTCTCTTTGGGATTCCTTTGAACAAAAGAAGATCATGACAACCCGACAGTTCCTGCTTGAGGTTCTCGATGAACTGAGCGAAGACGATTTCGAAAGGTTCCTGTTCTTTCTGGGGGACAACGTAGAATTTAAACCGATACCACGCGGGCGGCTGGGGGGGAAATCTCGTCAGCAAATGGCTTCTCTACTCCAGGATTATTATGCCGAAGAAGCTCAGGATATCTGTAGAAAGATCCTGAATCAAATTCCCAGGGTTGATCTGGTAAAGAAAATGTTTGGAGACGGAAATACGAATGGCTCCAAGGGCACTTCAGGTTATATTACACAGCACGTCATTTACACAAAATAAAACAAAGAACCGCGGATACAAAAACAGAAGTTACTGGAAAAGCTCAGTAGGTCTGACAGCATCTGTGAAAGAAAAAACAGAGGTAACGTTTCGGGTCCGGTGACCCTTCCTCAGAACCCTGTTGCTGCCAGACCTGCTGAGCTTTTCCAGCAACTTTGTTCCTGATTTACAGCATCCGCAGTTCTTTCGTATTTTAAAGAACCGCGGATGCTGGCGATCTGAAACAAAAACAAAACAGAACCTGAGTTTCGCCGACAATTCTGTTTTTGTTCGCTTGCATAGGCTGGAAACTGACAAAGGGAGAAATGAAATAAACGAGGGTTTTTTTTGGTTGGGGAGGGAGGAGTGGGGAGAACATACCACAGATATCCAGACGAACACCCCCCCCTCTTTCTGTGCATCCTCTTTGTATTCCCGTCCCCCCCAGATGTGTCCCCCCTGTATTCCACCCTCCCCTCATCCGCTCTGTATCCCCCCCACCGTGAATCCTCCCTTTCTCATTACCACGTTTATCCTCCCTCCCCCTTGTGTATCCTCATTGTATCTCACCCCAAGCGCACGGTGGCTCAGTGGTTAGCATTGCTGCCTCACAGGGACTGAGGTTCCATTCTACCCTCAGGTGACTGTGTGTGGAATGTGCATATTCTCCCCGTGTTTGTGTGGGTTTCCTCCCACAGGGGGGATGGGCTTAGATTAGTTCACAGGGCGGCGCAACATCGAGGGCCGAAGGGCCTGTTCTGCACTGTATTATTCTATGTTCGGTCCAAAGATGTGCAGGCTAGGTAGATTGGCCGTGCTACATTGCCTGTAGTATTTAGGTTAGGTGGGTCAGACATGGGGAAAATTCAGGGGTAAGGGAAGGGGTCTGGGTGAGATGCTCTTTAGAGGGGCAATGGGGACCTTTTGGGCCAAATGGCCTGTTTCCACACTGTCGGGATTCTATGATGTCCCTCTTCTATCACAACTTTCTCTGTTCCCAAGTATCCTCCCTACCTCACCCTCTGTTATCCCTGCATCTCACCCTTGTGTGCGCCCATCTTACATCCTCCCCTCCACTGTGGATCTTGCTTGTATTCCATCCTCCCCCACCTCATCCTTCTTTTATCCCACTCTCTCCTCCCTAATGTACATTCTCCCTGTATGCCACCCTCCCTTCCTTACTAGTCTCACCCCCTTTCCCCAGTGTATCAATCCAGTACATTGATCAATTATCCATTTTATAACTAATCAACATCAACTGCTGTTGGCAGAGTGTTCCAAACTTCTACCACTGTGTGCACATACGTTACTGTAAGGCTCCTAGAAGATCTGTCCCTATTTTCTCTGACTATTCTTTTCCCCCCACCCCCCCTTCGACTCCAGTTTCTTTTTATCAGTTTCACTTAGCATCTTGAAAATGTTGTTACTAGATCAAATCACAGTCCTCAGTGGGTCCACAGTCCTTGAATGCCTCAATATCCAAAAATATTTTGCAGAAGATGTAAATTGTCTCTGATTGTTAAAAGGGTCAATAACCTACTGAAGTTTTCAGAGAATTAATTTAGAAGTTGCCTGGACCTTATGTTGGATTCAGGGGAGCCGTGGTGGAAGGGAGGCAGCTATACTGGCTTTGGAGTTGACTGGACTTGAATTGAATTCTATTCTAATATCTTGCTCCTTTACATAGTACAGAGGAAGAGAGAGAGACCGGAGGGCTCTGAATTTGATGGAGTTCTGTCTGATCCTTTGGACAATGAAATCATCATGTCAAAGAAAAACAGTATGTAAAATCTCACTCAAGAATTCCTTCAAAATTACAGTTGTATAGAATATTTCAAACAGGATATGGAAGATACAAGATAACAATGGTCTCCTTGTAATAATGCACAAACAGTTCTCAACTGTTGATTTTTGTTCATCCTATAAATAATGCCACATCCGGCAATAAGTCTACAGAACTTATGGGGCAATGGCTCCTATGGGTTTTGCTTGCTCAACTTCCACCACTATCCCAGTAAGCACTAACTGACTGACAGGCTTGGTGACCTGTTCTTGTTTTCTGTCTTGCTCCCTGTAGGCAGAATGTGGTAAGTTGGTCAAATGTAAAGTTGGCCTGGTACCTCCTCACCAACCCTGTTTCAAATGTGGCTACTTCCTTTCTGTTGTAGCAGAGGATGATCCTGCTGTACAGTTTCCAAGCAGCCCTAGATACCTACCATTGATGGGACAGGCCTCCTGTCCTACAGAACTAATGACCATAAAAAAAAAATCCTGATTGTGTGTGTAAATTCCACTATTACCCACAGCTGACTTTGGAAGAAAATATGTCACTAGCATATTAACTTTGGTGGACTTTGATCACAATCAAGCTTTCATCAATAGCATACAGACATGGGCACTTTCCAGCAGGATTCACTGGATAGTAAATCGCTGGTGGGGGTCGAGAGAGACTTTTGAGAGACATTCACTGCCATTTAGTTAAACCTCCTCTGGCCAAATGTTTCATTCTAATTTTTGTTTTGCAGAGATGGAGCCAAAGATATTAACAGACCAAAAACTAATGCAATTGGCTGAAAACATGGGCCGTAATTGGCAGCAAATTGGAATCCAATTCCTGGGTCTGCAAAGCTATGAAATTGAGCAGTGTGAATCTCAGCACCTGTTGGTTGTCATGCAGAGATTTGAAATGCTCAAATGCTGGAGGAACCGCGAAAAGGAGGGAGCAACTGCTCTCAAACTTCACTCCATTCTGGCTAACAAGGAATGCCCCATTAGTTCTGCACAATTTGATTTTCTTCAAAAAGGCAATTAGTGACCAAAGTCAAAGAGAAGAATACTTTTGTAAAAAATTTTAAATGAGCCTTAAATTTTGTACATTTTAAATTAAAATAAAAGATTATCCATGACTGATGCCCATATCTTTTTGCATTAAAAACTGAAGATACTACTGAAAAGGAATAGCCGAACTCAAACCTGCAGTGCTGTAACTGCATATAGGACTGGCAGATTTTTTTGTAATTTTCACATTTAAACACATTGTGAACATTTTTTCCCCCTTAATGTTTAATTGTCAGTTGAACATAGAAATAGGAGGCCACTCAACAAATCTGACTGATGTAACACCACCTTCCCACTTTTGCCCCATATCCCTTAACATCTTTTGTTAACAGAAATGTCAGTAGATTTAAAACATAATAACTAATTGAGCATTTATTATTATCTACAGAAAAAAAATCCCTCCAGCTCCACACTTATCTACAACCTGCTATCTTCCTTGGTGTGTAGAACAGTTCCTTAATTTCACTTCAGAAAAGGTCTGGCTCCACATGCATGGCTATGCTCCCTGCCCTCAGCCCATCGCCTCCATTCCCAGTCCTAGAATCTCCAAATAGTGGAAATAGTATCTTTGCCACGTATTCCCTTTCACATCCTTAAAAAGGGATCAAAATCACCTGTTAACCTTCTGAATTCTAGGGTTGACAACCCTAATTTGTTTACTGTCTCATTTTAACTTTTGGAATCAATATCTCTTAGCAAAGAGTTATTGGCCTTGAAGATTGCACTGCAAAGTATGGAGACCAGAGCTGCTCACACTTCTCCAGGTGTGGTCTCTAACCAGGGTGGAGCGTATACCTAACAAACACTGAGTGCAGGAGAAACTCAGCAGGTCTGGCAGCACCTGTGGAGAGAAAAACGTGAACACTTCATATCTAATGACTCCTCAGAACTTCACCAGTTCTGAAGAAAACAAAATAACAATCATTTCAGAAAATAATTTTTATTGTAACATGCATGGCTTTAGCAAGAAGTTGAAAATAGAGGATTTCTCATTTATAGATCTTAAAACCCTTCAAAACCCCTAGCATGCACAAGCTCAACCATTACTACAATTCCTGATTTCAATAGTGGGTTAAATTGTTTATTCTACTCACTGATGACATGCTGTTGTCCTTTCATTCAATAATTGATGGACAGAACTAGGTATTTTCTGGTTAGAATTTTTAAAAATTTTTGTACTTTTTCTGTCTTTTGTTTCTTCCAGAGAGGGAGAGGAATGCTCTATTAGTAGGTTCCAAATTTTTGATGCCCTGGCACTTACAGCTTTTAACACCAGCAGTCCCTCACATGAGAATAAGTTTCTTCCACTCTCAGGATGAGTCAGTGGGTAGCTGTACAAACCCATACAGCTATGCAGGCTGTTACACTTTGGGCAGGTGGTGGTCATGGGAAGGGGGTGTGACAGCACATTCCTTTCACTTTTCACCTGGATTTCATTCCCCCCCCCCCGCAATGGGGAGTCTCAAGGTGCTTGGCACCATCCCAGATGCACCTCCTCCACTTGTGTCTTGGGCCATGATTCCCAGGTGTTTGTTAGAATACCACACTTTGCTGGTGAGACCTTGAGGCTATCACTGAAGCACTTCCTGGACACTGCAACTCAGTTGTCATCAGGCAAAATTTCCTCAAGTTTAAAAAGGAGATAAATAAATCATTTCCAAAACTAAAAGCAAAGTCAGATAGGAAGAAAATCTAGGTAGCTTTTGCATCAAAAAAAGAGAGTTATATTTTGGAACAAAATAAAAGAGAACACTAAAAGCCTGTCAGCCTAAACCACACTTGTTTTCTAGTTCTTCTGCAATTAAATGAGAGAAAGCAAAGCATAATGTAGGAAGTTACTTTTGAGATTTTCTGCCACCGCCCCAAAAGATAACAAGTAATAGTTGGTAGTGCTTGGAACCACACAGGAATGTGATTTGTTTTAAAGATCTATACATAATCCCAAATCTGATGCCCCCTCGGATTCAAAGCAGCAACCAAAAAATTTAAATTTAACCATGGAATTCAAAAAATTGTAAATTGTTTTTTGGAACTTCAACTAGGAAATCAGCTGCCACCAGCAATTCATCCTGGAAGATGTCATTTATCCTTCACTGGAAATCTTCAGCATCTTGAAACTTTTCCACAGAGCTTTTTGTTGACGTTGCCACTCTAAAATCTGGACGTTGTAGCCCAGATAAAGCCACTGAAACACAAAAGCAGATCATCAGAAGTGTACAAGTTATTTCATAAGGAGTACAAAACCAATTCCAGAGTGGGAAAGGACAATGATGAACTTGTGGCAAGACATTTTTTAAGACCTCAGCTGAGAGTATGGTGTACAGTTGTGGGTGCCACATAAGAAAAATGTGAATTCATGGGAAAGAACATAAACAATTTACAAGACTAGTTCCAGGAATGAGAAACTTTATGGAATCCCTTCAGTGCAGAAGCAGGCTAATCAGCCCATCAAGTCCACACCAACCCTCCAAAAGACCATCTCATCCAGACCCACCTATAACCCTGCATTTCCCACAGCTAAAAATCAACCTAGCCTGCCCATCCCTGGGCAATGAGCAATGAGCAATTTAACATGGCCACTCCACCTAACCTGCATGTCTTTGGACTGTGGGAAGAAACCAGAACCCCCAACAGAAACCCACGCAGACACAGGGAGAATGTGCACACTCTACTTAGTCACCAAGGCTGGAATCGAACCCAGGTTGCTGGAGCCGAGAGGCAGCAGTGCTAACCACTGAGCCACTGTGCTGCTTGAAGATATTGGGACTGTTCTCCTGAGAGAAGGCAGAGAGGAAATTTGATTGAGTTACAAAATCCTGAGTGGGCTGGACAAAGAGAAGGAGAAGCTATTCCCACTCATGAAAGGAAAAAAGAATTGGGGGGGGGCATATATTTAATGTGATGTGAGAAAAGGAAAAAAAAGAGACAACTTCACACAGCTAGTTAGGGTATGGAATGCATTGCAGGCAGGTTCAATTGAGGTATCCAAGAGGGAATTGGCTGATTATTTGGATAAAAATAATGCACAAGGGCATCAGGAAAAGGTAGGAGATTAGCACTAGGTGATGCTAGTTTAACAAACCAATGCAGACATGGGCCAAATGGCCTCCTGCACTAACAATTGAGATACTCCTTCCATCCACTTTCCCGCCTTTTCTCCATAACCCTGGATTCCCCTACTGATTAAACCTCAGTCTCGACAGCCCTCTGTGGTGATGATTTCCACACATTCAGCATCCTGAGAGAAGAAAGTCCTCATCTCCATCTGAAATGAGTGACCCCTTACTCAAGCTATGCCTTCAGTCCTAAACTCTCCCAGAAGGGGAAACAAGGGAGACAATGGACATAGTGGTATTATTGCTAGAATGTTAATTCAAAAAGTCAGGTAATAGTCCGAGGAGTATGCCACCATGCCAGACAGTGGAATTTGAATTCAGTTAAAAAAGTTAAGAAACAATTGTGAAGACCACAAAACTATTGTGGATTGTTTTAAAAAACAAAACCAACCAACTCATCTGGCTCACTAATATCCTTCAGGAAAAGAAACCTGCCATTCCCACCTGATCTGATCCTCACTCCAGACCCACAGCAACATGGTTGACTTTCAACTGCTCTCTGAAATGGCCTAGCAAGCCACTCAACTGTCTCAATCACTACAAAGTCTCAACAAAGAAATGTCACCAGATGGAATACCTGGCATCGACCTAAGCACAGCACAGGGATTGCAGTGGTTCAAGAATGTAGCTCACCACCATTTTCTCAAGGGCAACTAGGAACAGGTAATAAAAGCTAGCCAGCCTGTGACACCCATGCCCTGCAAGTGGATTTTTTTTTTAATAAAGCAATCGTTCCACATCTAACCTCTCAAGACCCTCAAGAGCCTTGTATTTTTCAACGAGGTCACCTCTCATTCTTATAAATTTCAGTGACTACAGGTCCAATCAGTTCAATCTTTCCTCAAAACATTCTCTCCATACCTGGTATCTGCCTAGTGAACCTTCTCTGGACTGCCTTGAATGCCAGTACATCTTTCCTTAGATAAAGGGGCCCAAAACTCTTCACAATATTTTAGGTATTGTATCACTAGTACATTTATGGATTTAAAAATTGTCTACTTCTGCAAATTAACTTTCCCAATTTACATGAAGATTAATTTCACTCATGAATAATTTACCAGCATTTTTACATGCCCTCCTTGTGTTTGATTTCTTCTGTCCCACAGTACACCTACTGTTAGAGGACCTAGAGACCGCAAATCTGATTCACGATTAAACAGTGGAAAATTTTCCAATGTCAGTCACTATGTCCTTAATTACAGACTCAACCTTACATTAGTGGATGTGAATTGGTCTAAAGGCTACCTGGTCTACAATCCCTTTTCTTACTTTTCTTCAATAGCTGAGTGACATGCAATTTACCAATCTAATGGAACAGTTTCTAAATCAAGTGTAGAAAATTATAATTCAGACATCTGCAACATTCTCCCCCACATTTAAAGATACAGAAATAAAATTTCCAGAAACCACATGGCAATTTGTCACCTTTTAGTACCATTATTTTGCTCATGTTAGTTTTGGAGAGTCCTTGACCCTGATTCAAGGTTAGAATGTTTATCAGGCTAACCTCTTCCTCTACCAAAACAGTTCAAAATGATGGAAGTAACATTTTCACTGTTGGTCTATTACCTTGCAAGTTACTTCAAGTGCACATCCAAGTACTTTTTAAAATGTTGAGGGTTTCTGCTTCTGCCACCCTTTCAGACAGTGAATTCCCAAAAAGATGGTGACAACCTGAAGAGGTTTCCCCTTGAATCCCATCAAAATCACTTATCTCTTATCCTAAATCCACATCCCTGACTATGGGCCCTACAATCATGGGGAATAGGTCCTTTCTATTGTCTCAGTCTGGGTCCCTCACTGGTCTCCCCTCAGCCTTCTTGGTTCCAGTGGAAAAACTTCGGCCTATCCAATTTTCTCATAACTTAAATTCTCCAGTCCTGGCAACATAGTCATAAATTTCCTCTGCACACTCTAATGCAATCAACTTTCCTATGGTGGTGACCAGAACTGCACACAATACTCCTGCTGTGGCTGAACTAGTGTTTTATACAGTTCCTGCATAACCTCTAAGCTCTTAAACATGGAGGGGAAAAAAAAGCCTCAAGTCCTCTTGCCCACTATGCCTTCTTATCCAGCAACCTTCATCGATCTGTGGACAAGTACTCCATGGTGTCTCTGTTCCTCTACTCTTCAGTATTTCTCCATTTGGTATCAGCCCTCTCCAAATGCATAACTTTACACTGCACTGGATTCAACACTATTTGCACCTGTTCCACCAACCTGACTGGCCAATTGATACCGCCCTCACTATCAGAATCATGGCCAATTTTTGTATTGTCTGCAAACTGCTTAAATCACAAGCCCTACATTCAAATCAATATCACTGATGTATACAAAAAGGAACATGGTATTGAGCCCCATGGAACCTTACTGGAAACATCTTTCCAGTCACAAAAACTCCCATTGAGCAATGTTCTTTACTTTCTACCGCTGAGCCAACTTTAGATCTAACTCACCACTTTGTTTGGAATTCCATGGGATTTTACTTGTGACCAATTTGCTATATGGCCTGGATGAAAGCCTTGCCAAAATGCATATTTACTAAATCAATCCATTACTCCCAACAACACCACCTCAAAAAAATGTAGTCATATTTGTCTGACATGACTTTCCCTTACTAAATCCATGATGACTGTATAAAGATTGAGGTACATTGACAGGTGGGAAGGCACTTTTCATTAGAAGAAGGGTGAACAGCCAGAGTCATAGATTTAAAGGTAGGAGATAGAAGGCGAAGAGGAGAGTTGAGGAGAAAATGTTTTCGCGCAGAGTACAGTGGGAGTCTGGAACACCCTGTCTGAAAGGGTGGTTGAGTCAAACTCTCAAATATTGAAGCAGCATTTTAAATATTCACTTATATTATCATAGACCCCTGGATATGGACCAAAAGCTGGAGAAATGAGTTCAGTGTAGTCAGATTTTTGTTGACAGACATGAACAAGATGGGCGAGGGAGTCTCCTTCTGTGCTGTAAGTGTTGCCGAGTCTATGGTAGAGATTATGGCTTTGGAATGTCCTGATGAAGGAGATTTGGTGACTAAACCTTCTACCTAGTAGTCGCTGCTAACTAATGTTAATTGGAGGTGGTTGTGGTGCCTATCAAATGAGCTGTTTTGTCCTGGATGATGTCAATTCTTAAGTGTTATTGCAACCATAACTATTCAGGAAAGTAGGAGTATTTCATCACACTCCTGACTTCCATCTTGGAGATGGGCAGGTCTTGGAGAATCAGGAGGTGGGTTACTCGCAAGATTCTTAACCTCTGACTTGTTCTTGTAGCTATTGTATTTACATGGGTTGTCCAGTTCAGTTTCTGGTCAATGGTAACCCCCAGGATGTTGACTATGGGGGATTCATTGATTGCAATGCTAAAGAACGACAAGGGGATATGGTTAGATTTTCTCTTGTTAGAGATGGTCATTGCCTGCCATTTGTGTGGCACAAATGTTATTTGCTACTTTTAAGCCCAAACCTGAAATGGTGTCCATTTCTTGCTGCATTTGGACACCGGCTGCTTCAGTATCTGAGGATTCACAAATGGTACTGAACATTGCGCATTGAATATCCCCACTTCTGACTTTACTATGAAGGGAAGATCATTGATGAAGCAGCTGAAGACAAAGGTCTAGGACAATACTGGGAGGAACTCCTGCAAAGGTGTCCTGCAGCAAAGATGGCTGACCTCCAACAACCATGACAGTCTTCCTATGTGCCAGATAGGAGTCCAGCCAGTGGAGAATTTGGCCCTCGATTCCTATGGACTCCAGTTTTGCTAAGGCTCCTTGATGCCACACTTTCAGGGCAACTGCACATGCAGTTGGCGTACATCCACATCCCAGTACAGCTACCATGTCTGACCCTCCTCTAAATCATTACTGTCAATAATAATTGAATCCAGGAAATTCAAAAAAGGTTAATTTCCTTCAGACACATTTGGAAACTGATGCTGATACACTCACCATCTTTCGTTTTTAGTGGGGCACAGTTTGTCATTTTGTCTTCTGTAAAGTCGTAGATTGGCTTGGTATGAGTTGAGGAATTATCCATTGACTTCTCTTCTACTGAAACTGGCAAATACAGTTCGTGGCCCTGCTCTTGCACGGGTCGCTGGATAACTGCCTCCTTTCCCTTAGTCTTCTGCTTTTTGAAAGACAGACAGTTGACAACTTTGCAATTAAAAAAAAAAAAAAAAAAAAAAAAACCACAACACACACCAAGCCTGCCATTAAATCACTGGACTCCATGACTGATCAATGGGGAACTCCAGCACAGTTTCTGCACATTGATATTAGAAGGGAGGAGGGTATCCAGATCACCCCCTACTACCAAATTCCACATTGTCCTCTAAAGGAGGAGCTTTAGATCGTGAAATTGTCACCAACTATCTTCCAAACAAGATAGTGATTTTTGATGTTTTGATTCTTCAGAGACTTGAAGATTGCCCTGATAGAGAGGCTAACCTAGTCCCCTCTCAGATTAGAAAATCTCTCTCGTGACAGATGACCATCACTCATCTCTGGCTGTCAGCCTCCATTACAACGATTTCACTCAATGATTTGAGATAGAAGTTTGTTTACTCTGGATCACGTTGACATAAGGAGGGAAGATGTGTTGGGTAGGCTAAAGGATACTAAGGTGGACAAATCCCCAGGACCAGATGGGATCTATCCCAGGATGCTGAGGGAGGCGAGAGAGGAAATAGCTGGAGCCCTGACAGATATTTTTGTAGCATCCTTAAACACAGGTGAAGTGCCGGAGGACTGGAGAGTTGCTAATGTTGTCCCCCTGTACAAGAAGGGTAGTAGGGATATTCCAGGTAACTACA
>JAHRHZ010000010.1:776132-805084 GCA_024137785.1 Ginglymostoma cirratum
GTTAACTCAGCCACATTAGGGGCATTTAAACAGTCCTTGGATAAGCATATGGATGATGATGGGATAGTGTAGGGGGATGGGCTTAGATTAGTTCACAGGGCGGTGCAACATCAAGGGCCGAAGGGCCTGTTCTGCGCTGTATTGTTCTATGTTCTATGATTGGATTTATTGTTGTCACACATACCTTGGTACAGTAAAGTTTTGTTTTGCATACAGTACAGGCAGTTCATAAAGATCACAGGGTGATTGATTACAGCAGGAATATAAAGTTATGGCTGCAAAAGGTGCAAAGTAGATAGTCATCTTCCAGGAATCCTTAGATTCTGGAAAGGCCCAGAGGACTGGAAAACTGCTAACATAACACCTTTTATTTACTAGACAGAAAAGGTAACAATTGACCAGGTAGCTTAACTTCTGTTTAAAAAAAAACACGAGAACTGCAAATGCTGTAAATCAGGAACAAAAGCAAAGTTGCTGGAAAAACTCAGCAGGTCTGACAGCATCTGTGAAGGAAAAAAAACAAAGTTAATGTTTCGGGTCCAGAGACCCTTCCTCAGAACCAGGGCTGCACTGAGGATGTTACCAAGCACGGTAACGAAATGTCTACGGAACAACAAACCAGCTCGGCAAGCTAACCAACCTCAGACACCCACAACCTGAGCTACAGATCTACTCTGAAACCTTGATTGGGTTTTTTTGAAGTAGTGACGAAGAACATTGAGGGTGGCAGCAGTGGACATGATCTATACGGACTTTAGCAAGACTCTACAAGATCCCTTATGGTAGACTGGTTAACAAGGTTAGATCACATGGAATACTGAGAGAAGTAGCCATTTGGATACAGAACTAGCCCAAAGGTAAAAGACAGACAGGGGTGATGGAAGGTTGCTTTTCAGACTGGAGACCTGTGACCAGCGGTGTGCCACAAGGATCGGTGCTGCAGCCACTGCTTTTTGTCATTTACAAGTGATTTTGATGTGAACGTAGGAGATATGGTCAGTTAGTTTGCAGATGACACTAAAATTGGAAGTGTAGCGGACCGTGAAGGGTACCTCCAAAGTACAACGGGATCTTGATCAGATGGGGCAATGGGCTGAGGAGTGGCAGATGGAGTTTAATTTAGATAAATATGAGGTGCTGCATTTTGCAAAGGCAAATCAGGGCAGGACTCATACAGTGAATTGTAAGGTCCTGGGCAGTACTGCTGAACAAAGAGACCTTGGAGTGCAGTCGCAGGTAGACAGGATAGTGAAGGCAGCATTTGGTATGCTTGTTTTCATTGGTCAGTGCATGGAGGTATAGGAGTTGGGAAGTTATTTTTGCGGCTGTACAGGACATTGGTTAGGCCACTTTTGGAATACTGTGTGCAATTCTGGTCTCCCTGCCATAGGAAGCGTGTTGTGAAACTTGAAAGGGTTCAAGAAAGATTGACAAAAACGTTGCCAGGGTTGGAGGGTTTGAGCTATAGGGAGAGGCTCGATAGGCTGGGGCTATTTTCCCTGGAGTGTCGGAGGCTGAGGGGTGACTGTTTGAGATTTATAAAATCATGAGGGGCATGGATAGGATAAGTAGACAAGGTCTTTTCCCCAGGGTGGGGACTCCAAAACTAAAGAGCATAGGTTTAAGATGAAAACCATAAAAGGGTCCTAAGGGGCAACTTTCACACAGGGTGGTGTGCGTATGGAATGAGCTGCCAGAGGAAGTGGTGGAGGCTGGTACAATTACAACATTTAAAAGACATCTGGATGGGTACATGAATAGGAAGGGTTTAGAGGGATATGGGCCAAATGGGACTAGATTAATTTAAGATATCTGGCCAGCAGGGACGAGTTGGACCAAAGGGTCCGTTTCCATGCTGTACAACTCTACATGAGCGGAGGACAGCATGACTTTGTTAAGGGGTAATTATATATTTCCGACAAATATACAAGAATTCTTTGAGCTAACAAGCCGGATAAGAAACAGGAGGGAGCAATAGATGTAATATATTTGGATTCTCAGAAGGCATTTAAGGAGGTATCACACATTAGGCTACTTAATAACACAAGACCCGAGGTGCAGGAGGTAGCATATTAGTATGGATAGAAGATTAGCTAACTAATAGATTCTAGAATACACCTCCTCCCACCCACCTTCCTGCAAAAAGAAAAAACATCCCCTATTCCCAGTTCTTTTGCCTCCGCCGCATCTGCTCCTAAGGGGAGGCATTCCACTCCTGAACATCTCAGATGTCTTCTTTTTACCAAGGACCGCAAGTTTTCCCCACCAGTCAGTGGTCGGGAACATCAAGTGTCTCCCGCAACTCATCCCTCACACCCCCTCCCCGCAATAACAACCAAAACAGAATCCCCCTCATCACCACATGCCACCTCACCAACCTCCGGATCCAACGCATCATCCTCCAACACATCCACCATCTGCAATCCAACCCCAAAGACATTTTTCCCTCCCCACCTTTATCTGCTTTCCGGAGGGACCACCCTCTCCGGGACTCCCTTGTCCGCTCCACACTCCCCTCCAGCCCCACCACACCCAGCACTTTTCCCTACGACCACAGGAAGTGCTACACCTGCCCATACACCTCCCCCCTCACCCCCATCCTAGGCCCCAAGAAGACCTTCCACATCAAACAGACGTTCACCTGCACATCTGCCAATGTGGTATAATGTATCCACTGTTCTTGTTGTGGCCTCCTCTACATCAGGGAAACCAAGCAGAGGCTTTGCAGAACACCTACGCTTGGTTCGCACTATACAACTGCACCTCCCAGTTGTGAACCATTTCAACTCCCCCTCCCATTCCTCAGACGACATGTCCCTCCTGGGCCTCCTGCTGTGCCACAACAATGCCACCCGCAGGTTGCAGGAACAGCACCTCATTCCGCTTGGGAACCCTGCAGCCCAATGGTATCAATGTGGACTTCACAAGCTTCAAATCTCCCCTCCCCCTACCGCATCCCAAAACCAGCCCAGCTCATCCTTGCCTCCCTAACCTGTCCTTCCTCCCACCTCAAGCCCCATCCCCATCTCCTACCTACTAGCCTCATCCCACCCCCTTGACCTGTCCGTCCTCCCTGGACTGACCTATCCCCTCCCTAACTTCCCACCTACACTCACCTTTACTGGCTCCAACCCCGCCTCTTTGACCTGTCTGTCTCCTCTCCACCTATCTTCTCCTTTATCCATCTTCTATCCGCCTCCCCCTCTCTCCTTATTTATTTCAGAATCCTCTTCCCCTCCCCCACTTCTGAAGGAGTGTCTAGGCCCGAAACGTCAGCTTTTCTGCTTCTCTGATGCTGCTTGGCTTGTGTTCATCCAGCTCTACACCTTGTTATCTATAATAGAAGATAGAGTTGAGATAAGGGGACACTTTCAAGAAAGCAACCTGAAACCAATACAGTGCCAAAGGGATCAGTGCTAGGGCCACAATTATTTCCACTGTATGTTAATGACTTGAATGAGGAAAATGAGTGTACTATAGCCAAGACTGTAGATGACAAAAATTGGTAGGAAGGCAACTAGCACATGACAAAAAAAAAGTCTGCAGAGGGATATGGATAGGTTGAGTGAGCGAGCAAAAACAGCTTACCAGATGGAATATAATGTTGGATAATGTGAAGTTATGCATTTTGGTAGTAAAAATATAGAGGAGCTGATTATTAAATGGAGAAAGACTGCAGAAAGTTATAGAACAGAAAGATTTGGGAGTCTTCATCCATGACAGACAAAAAGCTAGCATCCAAAAGGAAGGCAAATGGCCTTTATTTCAAAGGAAACAGAATACAAAAATGGGAAGATCTCGCTGAAACTATGCAAGGCACTCGTCAGAACAGAGTTGGAGTACTATGAACAGTTTTGGGTCCTTTATCAAAGGAAATATATATTGGCATTGGAGGCAGTCAGACAAGGTTCTCTAGGCTGATCCTGGCCATGAAGGGATTGTCTTGAGAAGAAGCCGAGTAGATTGGGCCTCTACTTACTGGATAAAAACCGAAAGAACTGTGGATGCTGTAAATCAGGGACGAAAACAAAGTTGCTGGAAAAACTCAGCAGGTCTGGCAACATTTGTGAAGAAAAAAAAAATCATATAGTTAACGTTTGAGTCCAGTGACCCTTCCTCAGAACGGATAGTGGCTGGGAAAATGTTAGTTTATATGCAGGAAATAGAGGAGGATGGGGTAGGGAGTAAGCGACAGGATAGACACTAAAGAGAGAACAGACAGCCAAAGGAGTTGCTAGCGATCAGGCTGGGAGGGTGAATAGTTGTTAATGGAGACTGTTAGTGACAACAGGGGGTGTGTAAAGGCAAGCTATGTGATAACAAAGCCTGGTGTGTGGGGTTGGGGGCTAGGACTTGGAGAGTTTAGGCCCTAAAATTATTGAACTCAGTATTGAGTCCAGAGAGCTGCAGGGTCCCCAAGCAGAAATTGAGGCGTTGTTCTTCCAGCCTGTGTTGAGCTTCACTGGAATACTGCAGCAAGCCAGAGAGCAAGGTGGTGCGTTAAAGTGACAGGTAACAGGTAGCTCGGGGTCTTTATTGTGAGCAGAACATAGAAGTTCTGTGAAGCGGTCACCCAGCCTACGCTTCGTTTCCCCAGTGTAGAGGAGACCACATTGTGAGCAGCGGATGCAGTAGACTAGATTCTGGGAAGTACAGGTGAAGTGTTGCTTCACCTAGAAGATATGTTCAGGCCCTTGGATACTGGGGAGGGAGGAGCTAAATGGGCAGGTGTTGCACCTTTGCTGGTTACAGGGGAAGGTGCCACAGCACTGTGGGGATGTTGGGGGTGAAGGAAGTGTGGACCGGGGTGCTCTGGAGGGAACGATCCCTGCAGAAGGCAGACAAGGGAGGGGAGGGAAATGTGTCTGGTGGTGGTGGAAACGTCTGATGACCTTCTGCATGTGAATAGTGGTGGGACAGGAGGTAAGGACAAGGGGAACCCGATTGCTGTTGCAGGACGGAAGAGAAGGGGTGAGGGCGGAAGTCAGACCCAGCTGACAATGGAGCTGGGGAATCCTCAGTTGAGGAAGATGGTGGACATTTCAGAGGCTCCCTTGTCAAAGCTGGCCTCATCTGAACATCTGCAACGGAGACAGAGGAACTGAGGGAATGGGATGGAGTCTTTACAGGAGCCAGGATGAGAGGATGTATAGTCCAGGTAGCTGTGGGAGTCAGTGGGTTCATAGTGGATATTAGCGGCCAGTCTATCCCCAGAAATGAAAACAGAAACGTCAAGGAAGGGAAAGGAGGAGTCAGATAGACCAGGTGAAAGTGAGGGCAGGGTGGAAATTGGAGGCAAAAATTGATGAAGTTTTCCAATTCCAGATGAGAGGGTAGCAGCACCGATGATTACATTGATGTATCGGAGAAAGAGTTGTGGGTGGGGGTCAGAATAGAACTGGAACAAGGAAGGTTCCACATACCCCACGAAGAAACAGGCATAACCACAGCCCGTGTGGGTACCCACGGCCACCCCTCTGACCTGAAGAAAATGAGAGAAATTAAAGAAAAAGTTGTTGAGGGCGAGGACGAGCTCAGCCAAGTGGAAGAGGGTGGTTATCGTTCAGATCTTTGCTCTAGGAAGCAGCAGGATCTTGGGGCTCTCTGCTGGTGCAAAATGGACGTCTAAAAAGGATTGCATGTCCATGGTAGAGAAGTGGAGGCTGGAACCTGCAAACTGGAAGGTTTGAAACCAGTGTAAGGCTTCAGAGGAATCATGGATTACGTGGGCAAGGATTGGACCAGCGGGGAGAAGACGGAGTCAAGGAAGGAAGAGATGAGCACGTTCCAGATGAAGCAACACTTCACTTGTACTTCCAAAATCTAGTCTACTGCCTTCGCTGCTCACAATGTGGTCTCCTCTACATTGGGTGAAAACGAAGCGTAGACTAGGTGACCGCTTTGTGCAACATCTACACTCTGCTCGTAAAAAAGACCCTGAGCTACCAGTTGCTAGTCACTTTAACACACCACCCTGCTCCCTGGCCAACATCTGTCTCTGGCTTGCTGCAGTGTTCCAGCAAAGCTCAATGCAAGCTGGAAGAACAGCACCTCATTTTTCTCTTGGGGACCCTACAGCCCTCCGGACTCAATGTAGAGTTCAATAATTTTAGGGCCTAAACTCTACCATCTCCCAGACCCGTACCCCACACACCAGGCCTTGTTACCACATAGCCTGCCATTACACACCCTCTGTTGTTAGTCACTAACAGTCCCATTAACAACTATTCACCCTCCCAGCCTGATTGTTAGCAACTCCTTTGTGAATCCAACTGTTGTTCTCTTTAGTCTCTGTCCTATTGTTTACTCCCTACCCCCTTCCCCTCCCTATTTTCTGCATATAAACTGACATTTTCCCAGCCACCAGTTCAGAGGAAGGGTCACCAGACCTAAAACATTGACTTTCTTCACAGAGGCTGCCATACTGGCTGAGCTTTCCCAGCAACTTTTTTTGTTCTTGTACTTACTGGAGTTTAGGAGAATGAGAAGAGACCCAATCGAAACATAGGTTTCTCAGGGGACTTGACAGGGTAGATGTAGAAGGTGCTTTCCCCTTTCTGGGAGATCTAGGACTAGAGGGCATCAGGACCACAATGCAACACAAGGGGGTCACACATTTAAGACAGATGGGAAGGAATTTCTTCTCAGTAGTGAACCTGCAGAATTCTTTAACACCGAGGATTGTCTCATATATTCAAAGCTGAGGTAGACAGATTTTTTAATCAGTAAGGGAATCAAGAGGATAGGAAGAGGCAGGAGAGGGGAGGGGAGGAGAGGATTATCAGATCGGCCATGGTCTCACTGAATGGCAGAGCTGACTCAATGGGTTGAATGGCCTACTTTTGTTCCTACAGCTATGCTCTAATGGAATGTTGGACTTTGCTGCAATGAAGGTGGAGTATATAAAAGTACAGAATACTCACTATAGCTATACATGGCATTGGTGAGAATGTATCTGAAGTATTCCATTTTCACCTCCTTATTTTAGGGGAGATACACTTGCATTATAGGTTACAGAAGTTTCATATGGCTGATTCCTGGGATTAAGGAGTTAACTTTTGAGGATAGTGGAGTTTAAACAAATGAGAGCAGAGCTTATTAAAACATAAGATTCTGAGGGCGTTCAACAGGGTAGAGGCTAAAAGCATGTTACTCCCCATGGTCGATAGCAGAACTGGGTCAGTGTCAAAATAAGGGTCACCTCTAAGAGTAGGAGGAGGAGGAGGAACTTCTTCCTCAGTGCATCATTAGTTTTGGAATGCTCTTTTCGAGCCAACAGTAGAGGCTGAACCATTAAGTATATTCAAAGCTAAGTTACACAGATTTTTAAATTTACAAGGGAGTCAAGGGTTACATGATACAGGCAGGAAAGTGGAATTAAGGCCATAATCAAATCAGCTATGATCTAGTTGAATGACAGAGGAGACTTAAAGGCCAAATGAACTATTCTTGCTCTTAATTCTGAGGTTTTGTTAATTTTCTCTGCAGGTAGACTAGCCCAGGTTCATCAGTTGTAAATGGTTGCAGGGATAAGGAATTTCACCCGTGAAAAAAACTTTTCTGCACCCTGCCTAATGTCTTCAAGTTCCTCCTCAATTGTGGCCAGAACTAGACCCAATGAGTCCTGTTTAGGCTGGACCAGCATGTTACAAACTTTCTCGACTTTTGTCCCCTATGGCCCATTGAGAAAGCCCAGCATCTCATTTGCCTTCTCAACCTGCACAAGAGAGCTATGCAGTTGTACCCCCAAGTCACATTGCCCCTTTCAGAATTGCACTCTACTTTACATCACCTCTCCTCAATTCTCTGGCCATTCTACCAACCTGTCAGTGTCCTTCTGAAGTTTAAAAAGTATCCTCCTCTCAGTCCACAATACTCCCAAGTTTTGCCATCTCAAAGTTTTAAATTGTGCCCCGTACACTTGAATCTGGATTACAGAAATCATAGAATCCCTGCCCATCAGGTCTGCACTGATCCTTGAAGAGCACCCCAGCCAGACCCAAACCCTAACCCTATCCCCATAACCCATTAAGAAATATTAAGAAAGTAGCCATCCTGGTACTGACCTCTGAGGAATCCCACTGTTTAAATACCTCAATCTATTAGGAGGTACTTTTAATTAATTTCCCTTTAGAGTTTTACATGAACTTTGTTAGGAAAAGAGACTTAAGCTCACTAAACCTGACTTGTCCTCAAATTTGCACTGGCATTCGTTAATTAATATATATTCCAGTGATAAGGAAGAACTGTAGGAAAAGAGAGCCAGCCATGGATGTCTAAGGAAATAAAGGAAAGTAGCAGATTGAAAAAAAACACATACAAAAAAGCAATGAGTAGTGGGAAACTAGTAGACTGGGAAATCTTTAAAGGCCAACAGAAAGCCACAAAAAAAAAGTTAAAGAAAAGAAAGATATATTCTGAGCTAGTTTACTCTCAATCTAAAAACGGGCAGCAAAAAAGTTTCTACATGTAAATCGTTAAAAAAAAAAAGAGTGGCGAAGGTAAACATTGGTCCTTTAGAGGATGAGAAGGCCAATTTAATAACTGGGAATGAGGAAATAGCCGAGGCACTAAACAGTTATTTTGTGTCAGTCTTCACAGTGGAAGGCACAAATAACATGCCAAAAGCGAATGGCAAGAAGGTTATAGCAGGTGAGGACCTAGAAACTATAAGGAGGCAGTGCTGGGCAAGCTAATGGGGCTAAAGGTAGACAAGTCTCCTGGCCCTGATGAGATGCATCCCAGGGTACTAAAAGAGGTGAAGGGAGAAATTACTGGTGCATTTGTTATTATTTACCAAAATTCACTGGACTCTGGGGTGGTTCCCCCAGATTGGAAAACAGCCAATGTGACACCACTGTTTAAAAAAAGGAAGTAGACAAAAAGCAGGTAACTATAGGCCAGTTAGCTTAACTTCGGTAGTGGGGAAAATGCTTGAATCTATGCATTAAGGAAGAAATAGCAAGACAGCTGGATATAAATTGTCCCATTGGTAACACCCAGCGTGGGTTCATGAAGGGTAGGTCATGTTTAACTAATTTGGTGGAATTCTTTGAGGACATTACTTGCATGGTGGACAATGGGGAACCTGTGGATGTGGTGTATCTGGATTTCCAGAAGGCATTTGACATGGTGCCACACCAAAGGCTGCTACATAAGATAAAGTTGCACAGGTAATGTATTGGCATGGATGGAGGATTGGTTGACCAGTAGAAAGCGAAGAGTAGGGGTAAATGGGTGTTTTTCTGGTTGGCGGTCAGTGGCTAGTGGTGTGCCTCAGGGATCAGTGTTGGGACCACAATTGTTTACAATTTACATAGATGATTTGGAGTTGGGGATTAAGTATGGTTTGTCAAAATTTGCAGATGGCACTAAGGTGAGTGGTAGAGCAAAGTGTGCAGAAGACACAAAGTCTGCAGAGGGATACAGATAGTCTAAGTGAGTGGGCAAAGGTCTGGCAGATGGAGTACAATGTTGATAAGTGTGAGGTCATCCATTTTGGTAGGAATAACAGCAAAATGGACTATGTTTTAAATGGTAAAGAATTCCAGCACGCTGCTGTGTCTTGGGTGTCCTTGTGCATGAATCGCTGAAGGTGGGATTGCAGGTGCAGCAGGTGATTAAAAAGGCAAAAGGAATTTTGCCTGCCATTGCTCGAGGGATGGAGTTTAAAAACACGGAAGCTATGTTGCAGCTGTATAGGGTCCTGGTGAGGCCACACCTGGAGTAGTGTGCGCAGTTTTGGTCGCCTTGCTTGAGAAGAGATATACTAGCACTGGAGGGGGTGCAGAGGAGAATCACTCGGTTGATTCCAGAGTTGAGAGAGTTGGATTATGAGGAGAGACTGAGTAGGCTGGAATTATACTCATTGGAATTCAGAAGAATGAGGGGTGATCTTATAGAAAGAAAGATTATGAAGGGAATAGATAAGGTGGAAGCAGTTGTTTCCACTAGCAGGTGAAACTAGGACTAGGGGGCATCGCCTCAAAATAAAGGGAAGCAAATGTAGGACTGAGGTCAGGAGGAACTTCTTCACCCAAAAGGGTTGCGAATCTGTGGAATTCCCTGCCCAATGAAGCGGTTGAAGCTACCTCGCTGAATGTTAAGGCAAGGCTAGATAAATTTTTGAACAGTAAAGGAATTAAGGGTTATGTGAGTGGGCAGGTAAGTGCAGCAGAGTCCCAAAAAGATCAGCCATGATCTTATTAAATGGTGGAGCAGACTGGCCTACTCCATGTTCTTATGTAATTAATCCCATATTTGCCAAAGTGGTTTTATTATAATTTCCAAGCTGCCTCACCACTGGAGTTAAATGGACTGGCCTGTAGTTGCTGGGCTTGTCCTTAATTTTAAGGATAGGTATTACATTTGTTAATTCTCCAGTCCTCTCACACCGCCCCGAATCTGTAGATTAGAAATCCTCTTTTTGTTAAAGTGGTACAATAAATAGTTATTTTCTATTACTGATGAAATCTGGAATGAATTTCTTCTGAGTGGTAGTCAGGAAAACTGGTCAATGCAATGGTCTAATTGGGATTTTATACATTTAGTGATAACTTGTTGAAAAATGGGCCATGATTATTCATGCAATCCTCCCAGTTAAACTGTGATACCCTCATTACATCCCTCAATATCCTTGGACATATCTAATTAGATCTGTTCTCAATCCATTGAAATTGGCCCTTCTCCAATTACCTAGCTTTACTCTCAACTATTCCTTCTTTTCCATAAAAAACCTAAAAACTATGATACCATGATATTTGTCTCTTTAAGTGTTCCCCTACCTCATTGCCCAGAATCAGATTCAGCACTTTCTCTTGTTTTACTGGACCAGAAATAGATTCATATAGAAAATTATGCTGAACTCTTCAGAAGTGTTTCCCCATTTTCATTCACTCACTCACCTTCTCCACAAGGCCTGCATGGCTTACAATCATCATCTCCATTGAAGCCATCTTGATAGGTTTTGTCAGTACACGGATAGCACTCCGTGCCACTCCTCTGCGTGCAATGTCCTTTTACTCGGTGACCTAAGAAAGACGAAAAAGAGAACAAACTATTAAGCTCCAACAAAAGGAATGTTCTACAAAGGGAACTCACAAAATGTTGCATATCTGCAGGATTGAGAGCAAAGGGCATCAGGTAGAAAGTATAAGTGGCCCTAACTGTAAGAATTCTTTTTAAAAGGTTTGCTTGGAATTGTATTGTATTTTAACTGACTGGTTTACTGGACACTGAGAAAGGAGTGGCCGAATTCTGGCAGACAGGATTAAGGAAAAACTTCAAGTATATTAAGAGCAAGAGGGTTACCAAGAAATAGTGGAGCCTATTAGGTACCAAAGGGCAATCTGTGCACGGGCCTGGAAGACAGTGTTAAGTGAATATTTCTCACTTTAAAGAAATCAAAAAGGTGAAAGATATCATAGCCAGGGAATTTCAGTTGGGACAGTGAAGTTCGAGAACATGTTAATAATATTATTTCAGAGCCTCTAGGCCCGAAACGTCAGCCTTCCTGCTCCTCGGCCTGCCGTGTTCACCCAGCTCTGCACTTTGTTATCTCAGAATGATATTAGATGTTTTAACAGGCATAAAGATGCACAAATCCCCAGGGCCTAATGAGATGTATCCCAGGCTGCTATGGGAGGCAAGGGAGGAAATTACCAGAGATGGTTAATACTTCATTGGCTAGAGGTGAAGTGCTAGATGACTTGACAACAGCTAATATGTTTCCTTTGTTCAAGGGCAGCAGGGATAGGCCAGGTAATTACAGACCAGTTAGTCAGAGGTCAGTGGTAGGGAAATTATTGGGAAAAAAATTCTGAAGGACAGGATTAATCAACACTTGAAAAGGCAGGGATTGATCAGGGACAGTCAGCATGGATTTGTTAAAAGGAGATCCTGGCTGACTAATTTAATAGCGTCTTTATAAAAGGTGACTGTATATATTGATGAGGGTCATGTAGTTGATGTGGTTCACGTGGCCTTCAATGAGGTCCCACATGGCAGGCTGATCCAGTAGGTAACAGCTCATGGGATCCAAGGCAAATTGCAAGCTAATTTTGCATCCAGTTTGCCAAATAGGAGGCAAAGGGTGATGGTGAGGGTTGTTTTCGTGATTGGAAGCCTGTGCCACAAGGATCGGTCCTGGGACCCTTGCTACTGGTTATTTACATCCAAGTTGTTAATGTAGATGTGATAAATATAATTAGTAAGCTTACTGATGACAAAAATTGGTGGCATTGTTGATAGTGAGAAGGATGGTCTCAGGTTACAGTCAGATATTGATCAGTTGGTAAATTGGGCAGAACAATGGCTGGTGGAATTTAATCCTGATAAGTGAGGGGTGATGCATTTTGGAAGGTTAATAATGGAAGGATATACACAATGACTGGTAGGTCCCTAGGGAGTACTGAGGAACAAAGACTTTGGCATACAAGTCCATAGATCCCTCAAGGTGTCAGCACAGGTGGCCAGGATGGTGAAGGCAGCAGATAGAATACTTGCCTTCATTAGCTGGGGCACAGATTACAGGAACAAGGAAGTCTTGTTACAACTTTGGTTAGACCATAGATGGAATATTGTGTGCAGTTCTGATCACTACAATAACAGAAGAACATGATTGCATTGGAGGGGTTGCAGAGAAGCTTCTTCAGGATGTTGCCTGGGATGAACAGTCTTAGTTATGAGACACCAGATAGGCTAGGTTTGTTTTCCTTGAAGCTGAGAGGGCCAAGGAAGAATCTGATTAAGGCACAGACCCAGGTAGATCATGAGAATCTTCTCCCCATGGTGGACACGTCTAAAACCAGAGGGCATACATTTAAGGAGGAAGTGGTTTAGAGGAACTAGAGGAACTTTTAAAAAAAAAAAAAAAAAATCACCTAGAGGATGGTTGAAATATGGAACACTCTGCCTTAGGGGGTGGTGGAGGCAGGTACTCTCAACATTTAAGCACTTAAAATGCTAGGGCATAGTCAGCTATGGACCAAGTGCAGGTAAACAGGATTAGGGTAGCTTGGGGTGGGCCAAAGGGCCTGTTTCTATGCTGTATGACTATGAACAATTAGGTGGTTTTCATCATTTGTTCATAGGATGTGGGCATCACTGACTGGGCAAGCATTTATTGTTACTCCCTAGTTGCTCTTGAGAAGGTGGTGGTGCCTTTTTAAACTGATACAGCTACATCCACAGCACTTTTAAAAGGAGGGAATTCCAGGATTTTAACCCAGTAATACATTTCCAAGTCAGGATGGTGGAGTGGCTTAGAGGGGAACTTGTCAGTGGTTGTATTCCCATGTATCATATGCCCTTGTCCTTTAGATTATACTTTTGTGGGTTTAGAAAGTACCATCCAAAGATTCTTTGAATTTCTTATAGATGATGTACAGTAGCAGCAGTGTGCACCAGTGGAAGAGAGAGTGGGTTTTTAAGGAGAGTTGCAAATCAAGTTGAAGGAGTAAGTAAAGAGATTAACAACACAACAAATTCCATTGCAACTCTGATAACGGAAGTGGACCTTTAGACTGAACTTTACACAAATCTGGATGAAACATCCACTGAAACAACAAATCCTGTGCACAAAAACAATAGCAGCACTAACCGTCACCCGCTTTGCAAGACGCCTGGAACAGATTAAAGAACTGTGTACACGACTTGAGGGGGAGGTTGGCACGTGACAGCAAATATAACCTTTGAAATCATCTGTAATAGCTGAAAAGTTTGGTGAGGCCCCTTTGAGATCCCTGCTTCTCCCAAAAGCTTTTGTTAATAAAGCTATGTCTGACTCACTACAGAATTGTACTTGGTAATATTTTACCTACAACAAATTGGCATAGTCGGCAGGATCCTGTCTATGGTCCGGGCAGCGTGGCCACAGCCCAGATACCGGGACAGGATACCGGACACAAAGCTAAATGAGTTGGACCACAGTATTCAATAATCTGAAGTGCGAATGTGAGACTGCCTGTTTGAGTTGAGCAAAAATCTCTAACACGCAGCCTTAGACCGGTTGTTAAGAGGGGATTCCCCCACGCGAAGGTCAGGACCCTCAAGTGGGTGTAGAGACTGAGGTACCCTGAATGGGATACTCAGACATAACGAGGGAGAGTGTAAATGTTGCGAGACCACCGAGAGAGAATTGAAATAAGCAGGATACGGAGACTTGATCGCTCCCACAATAGGTATTTGCCAGACTCCAATAGGAACGACCGAGTGAGACGCGGCCGGTGGGTTAAACACTGTCGAGGGAGTAGGGGAGTAGGGGAGTAGGGGAGTAGGGGAGTAGGGGAGTAGGGGTCTATCATTTATCATGGCAGGGAAGGAAGATCAATGGGGACCTCTGGGGTCTCTCATTAATCAATGAGATAGATATTCACTCATCAAACAGATGAAAAGGGGGGAAATGGGATCTGTCCCAGGCCCTAGAACAACAGCGAGATTGGCTCTCAAGACAGAAGAAAGATAGGACTAAGAAATCCGCAGTCCCTTCAGTACATCAATTGGCTGGCCTTATAGGGCAAACATTAGAGTCCACGAGGAGGTGCATGGAGGAAAAAAAGGATCCTAGAATCACGAGTTAGGGAACTAGAAAAAAAAGGAACCAGTTCTTAGCAGAGGGTCAGCGGGGACCCTTATCCCCATATCATCCCGGAGAAGGGCCCACTGCCCCAGAGGAGAATCTGAGTGAGGAAGTTAACCTCACCCCAGTAACCCGGGGCAGGACCCTGCCAGCCCCAACCACTAGATATCAGCCCTTCACACCAGGCGAAAGGCAACAGATATTGGCATCCTTGGGAAAGTTACAACCTAGAAGCGCCAATGCTAAATTCTGGGCCGAATTAGACACCATTTGGGTGGGGCACCAATTACACTTACGAGATACACACCAACTTGTCCAAGCTGCTTGCCCGCAAGATAAGTGGCAGTTAATGGGGGACGGTTCTGGTCGGGCTGACGCTGGAGCCCAAGCTAAGCACGATTACCAAGGTGGACAGTGGACTCTGGACTCATGCTGTAGAATTAACAGCCGAAAGAGAGGCACAAGAACCCTTAAACCGCTTTAAGGTCGAAGTCCAACGGGTCCTGGGAAATGCCCCCATCAATTGGTCCAAAATCACAAACAATACAACAGAAGGGAGAAGGGGCATCTGAATACAGGGAACAATTGTTCAGGGATGCCAGATACAAATCATACTGATAGGGCATTTATACAGGCATTCAAAGATGGGCTATCACCTGCTCACCAGGCAATCCTGAAGATGGGGGTAGTTGCCACCAGTGATTATGACGAGTTGGTAGAATGGGCATCTGGAATTAAAGAAGGGATGGGAGAAAGACCCCCATTTGAATAAAACAAGAAAACTTATGTGCCATGACTTGGATAAAACTGAAATCCACTTGCCACAACTGCGGCAAGGCAGGGCACTTTGCCAGGCAATGTAGAGCCCCAAAACAGAACAAAGGGAGGTCTGGAAGCACTTGCCAACATTGCAGCAAGAAGGGCCACTCTGAGGGCACCTGTTGGGAAAAATATGGTAAACCAACAACCGCAGCTTCTCAAAGTGAGATGGACTGATGTCCAGCAGCCCCCACGGGCCCGGGTAATAAGGAAGGTAGGATTTCCGTGTCTGCACTAGTAGGGGACAGACAATGAGATGCTGGTGGACATGGGAGCCTCCATAGCCATCACTGACCTGCCCCTGCCCACAACTAACAAAATGATCTATGTAAAGGGCATTAGCAGGCAAAAAAAACCCCTGCGTACTTGAGTGAAACCACTTTGGTGGAAATTAATAAGTTGTATATACCAATGCAATTGTGTGTGTGTAAAAATAATGAAGGAACTATCACGGGAAACGATCTGATGAAAGAGTATGAGGTACTAATAGATTGCGGGAAAGGTGAATTAATTTGGCCCTGTCCCGATGGGAGAAAGGAGAAAATGGGAGCCTATGCAAGCCATTTGGAAATTGTCCAAGCCGCATCTGCAACAGGACTTGATTGGCAATTGGAGGACAATGGGTTTGGTGCCATTTGCACCTCCGTCCCAAGGGTATGGGCAGAAACTAAACTAGATACTGGGCTAATTAAACTCGACCCCATAGTAGAAGGTCCAGAACATAAACCACACCGACAGTACCCCATCAAACCTGAGGCTTGAAGGGCTAGTGGAAAGGGGAATTCTCTGAGAAACCACGAGTACCACCAACTCCCCCACCTGGCCAGCGAGTAAACCTGATGGAAGCTACCGACTCAATTGATTACACAGCCCTAAATAAGGTCACACCAAAGTTGCACCCCATCGTGGCCAGCCCGTCCACCCCGGCCCACAAAATCTTTACTGTAATGGACATTGCCAATGGATTCTGGTCTATCCCACTCCATCGTGACTCCCAAGATAAGTTTGCATTTACCGTCAGGGACGAGCAGTACACGTGGACCTGACTCCCCCAGGGATTCCATAACAGCCTGGCCATCTTTCAATGGGCAATGAGCAACATACTCAGGGAAGCCGAACTGCCCCACAGCAGCACGATACTCCAATATGTAGATGGCATCTTACTGGCCTCAGAGTCCAAACCTGGCCACCAAGAGGCACTATACCTCGTCCTGAAACACTTGGAGGCCAAGGGTCTTAAAGCAAATCTGAAGAAAGCCCAGATAGGGAAAACTAAGGTCCTGTACCTGGGACATCTAGTCTCCCAAGGCACAAAAGAAATGCCTGTAGACAGGAAAACCGCTATACAACAAATAGCGCAACCCGTGACAGTCTGTGGTGTGAGGAAAATTTTGGGCTTGTTTAATTACTGCAGGAATTTTATCCATGAGTTTGCCAAATTGGTAGAACCAATACAACTGGTAAAAGCGGGGGGGAAAACCAGCCACTGACCCTGTGGGTTGGGAGCCTGAATAAGATGAAAAACTTATACAAAACTAAAAGTGGAATTAATGTCAGCCCCAGGATTGGGACTACCTGACGCTAGTAAAGACTTCCACATTTATTGTAATAACGAGGGAGGATTCTACTCAGCGGTGGTGACCCAGGTCCATGGAGACACAATGACCCATAGGGTACTACTCTACTGCAGAAGGACCAGTGGTGAACGGTTTACCCAGGTGTATAGCCGCCTAAGACTGTGCCGCATGGGCCGTGAGGGTTAGTGAGCCAATAGTAATGACAGGGAATATTATTTTACATACCAAACACACCCTGGTAGAAATGTTGAATATGGGGAAATTACGGCCCGCCTCTAACGTGAGAAGGGCAAGGTGGGAAGCGGTCCTCCTGCCACCTATCAAATCTATAACCATTTTGCGGGACACCCGGGAGAACCCAGCAGAAGGCATGTTAGGAGATGGTGAGGCACACGAATGTTGGAATGTAGACGTGAGGTAGAAGAAAGGAGGATAAGAGATGTGCCCCTGGAGGCGCCAGACAAAATCCTGTTTGTGGACAGCCCTCGGAAATATGTACATGGGTCGCCATGAACAGGATGGGCGGTAGTTAATGCGGACCTACAAGTAGTCTGAGCAGGGAGGACAGAAAGAGGCCTATCGGCCCAGGTAGCAGAGCTAGTTGCCCTGACCCAGGCCTTCATGGAGGTGGCGAGAAGAAGGGTTAACATTTACACTGAGAAAATTCCAAACGCATATCTACTATTAGAATTAGAATCCCTACAGTGTGGAATTGTACATGATTACATGACTGTTTGGGGAAGAAGGGGATTTGTTGCAACAGGAGGCACCCCGATTAAACATGGACAAATTATAGAGACCTTACTAGAGGCCAGCGAGCTCCCATTGAAAGCTGCGGTGCTGAAGGTCAAGGCCCACCAGAGGGAGCCGGATAAACAAAATCCCGAGTGGCACATTTTTAAGGGGAACCAGGCTGCTGATAAAGCAGCTCAGTCAGCCCTGGAGGCGGAGGATATCCAACTCCTATCAGCCACATTTGCTGAGGATGGCCCCACCATTAGTATTACCCAGCTACACGCAGACACCCCTGAAGGAGAACATGCTAGGTGGAAGGCACAAGGGGCCGCACCAGACAGAAAGGGTGTCTGGAGATTGAATGACAAGGTCATGGCGCTGCCCCCCCCCACCCCCCACCCCACCAAGTGCATCCAACACACCCTCACGCCATTACACCATGGCGCGTCCCACACAGGGCAAGACGCCATGTTCACCAGTATCAGGAAGGAATGGTGGTGGAAAGGTATGGGCAGGGACATAGCACAATACTGTCACTATAACAGGCGTGGGGCTGGATGAACACAGGTCAAGCAGCATCATAGGAGCAGGAAAACTTGACGTTTCGGGCCTAAACCCTTCATCAGAAACCATACTGTCATATTGAAACAATACTGTCACTGTTGTGTGACGTGTGCCCAGCACAACCCGGGCAGGCCAATCAAGGTCAGAATGGGACACCAGCCACACCCAAAGGGGCCCTGGGAACATATACTGATAGATTTTACAGGACCACTTCCCCAATCCCATGGGAAGACACATTGCCTGGTAATTATTGACCAATTTACCAGATGGGTAGAGGCATATCCGGCTCGGCATTGTTCAGCTAACAGTAGCCAGGATCCTGGCTGAAGTCATCCCCAGGTGGGGGGGTGCTGCTCCAGATTGACTCTGACCAGGGGACCCATTTCACTGGAAGAGTGGTTAAAAACCATATGCCAGCTGACGGGCATCAAACAGAAATTCCACATACCCTACCATCCCCAAAGCTCGGGCATGATGGAGTGTATTAACAGAACCCTTAAAACTTCCCTGGCGAAAGCTATGCAAGACTCTGGTAAACGATGGACAGAGGTCCTGCCTGCAATACTGATGAGACTAAGGGCTACCACGAGCCACACAACCGGATTAACCTCATACGAATTGATGGCCGGCAGAGCAATGCAACTGCCCGTGTGTATCATAACCGGGAGGGGGGGGTCCAACATTGGTGCACTCCGAGATAGCGTCTTATTCTATGTGCTGGAACCGGGCACCCAGTTGAAGGCGTTGCGCAAAACTGTGAGGGACAGACAGGAAGGACATGATGAACAGAGGGAATTAGTGGGACCTCGGGCAATCCATCGGCAGGTAGCAAGGTTATGGTAAAGACCCTACCTGGAAAACCTGGGTTTGCCCCCAAATGGAATGGCCCCTATGAAGTTATCAGTGGAGACACTTGCACTGATATGCAAGGGAAAGGCATCTGGAAGCACTGGTCCCAACTTAAAGAATATACAGACACCAATTGAGATCCTAAATCATACGTTTGATTCACAGAACAATCCTCTACTAGACCTCCAAGCAAGCTGATTGGGAGCACAGGAAGTTGCGCGTGGGCAGTATAGCCTTTGGAACGTTGTTGACAGAGTGATAAGATACAGTTTCACCATCTGAGTTTAAACATGTTTAAGATGATGTATGTGGTCACGGTGTTCTGTGAAGACATGGTTGCAGGGGTGTCGGGATTAGAGGATAACTTGCTCTACAAGACCCACATACATCTACACAGTAATCGGACCGTGTGCTACCCACTTGCCCGGTCAGTTGAGGCATTGTTTGTAGCCACTCCTGGATGGACCCCCTCTGACCTATACATAGCAGATACGTTAGACACACCCTGTGTGGGCCGAACCAGTACATACCGTCAAGGTATACGAGGGAGATGTGTAGAGCTGCTAAATAGGATACAGTCCCCCAATTGTGCAGGAACTCAGGGAAAGAACAGCACATGTTCAAACCCACTAAGTTACACACTTTGCTTCTCAGGACAGGGATGGGGGTGCGCATATGCTCTAGTCCCCAAGAACACCTCTTGTATGCAGACGCAGTGCTCCCACCAGCGTTGCCAAGTGAACAAAGGCCTGTTTACGTGCACTTGTAATGAGCAAAGATGTCTAAACGTCACTGCAGGTAGACAGTTTATTTGTGGACAGTGCAACGTTAGTTCAGCCGCATGGATGTATCCATTTGATACCTACCAACTGGTGGGGTCTGGCGGAAACTCCAGCCAGCCAAGGAACTGGTGGTACAAACAGTTCATACAGAAAAATAATCAGGAGGTCAAATGCTGTTGAGCCAAGGAAGGCTTTGTGTTCCTCCTCAATGGGACCTTCACAACAGCCATACCAACCCTCCTAGTCCTCTTTGCAGTGGGGACAATCGGACCACTTACTGTCCCGTGCCCCCAGAGAGGGCACACCCGTAGGAAGATAGTGACCCGAGCCATTAGCAAGAAATTCTGTGCAGACTGGAAGGACCCAGTAACACTGGGGTCCTCACGTGGCTACAGGTTCCTCAGGGCCCTGTCTCTGGGGGGAAGCAGCAGGAGTAATTAGTGCCAAAAATAGGAACTACTTCAGCTGTGGACTGACGATCCTGGGAAATAGCACAGCAAAAGGGGTGGATGCTATAAACTGAGAGCTTGCCAAGTTAAGACCATGTGCAGCAGACCCAGTATGCCGTCGATTACCAGTTAGCCCATCAAGGTGGAATGTGCATGATAGTAAGGGACAAGGGTATAACACATGTTACGGATGAATCCTATAACGTCACCCAAGCCATTAATGATATAAGAAAGCAGCTTGTTGACTTCAGGCAAGGCCCCAAGTAAAGGGGACAGTTGGCTCGAATGGTTCCTAGGTGGATCTTGGGGGACATACCTGCTGCGTGTTTTGATTATACTGATTATAATTGTTATTCCTTGCTATGTTGTTATGGCTGTCTTTAATTTGTGCTGTAAAATTTTAACTGCAAGAATTATGCCAGGTGCAAGTGCATGTACCGACAAGACTGTTGAGCGCCCCTTGATGGGTGACATGGAGACACACGATAAATGGCTGTAAGTGGTCTAGAGTCCACGAGTACTCATGACTCTGACCACAAGGGGGGACTGAAGGAGTAAGTAAAGAGATTAACAACAAATTCCACAACAACTCTGATAACAGAAGTGGACCTTTAGACTGAACTTTACACAAATCTGGATGAAACATCCACTGAAACAACAAATCCTGTGCACAAAAACAATAGCAGCACTAACCGTCACCCGCTTTGCAAGACGCCTGGAACAGATTAAAGAACTGTGTACACGACTTGAGGGGGAGGTTGGCCCGTGACAGCAAATGTATATAACCTTTGAAATCATCTGTAATAGCTGAAAAGTTTGGTGAGGCCCCTGCTTCTCCCAAAAGCTTTTGTTAATAAAGCTATGTCTGACTCACTACAGAATTGTACTTGGTAATAGTTTACCTACAAAGTGTACCGATTTAACCTGAATTGTGTTGAATCCTTGAAGTGGAGCTGCACTCCTCTGGGCAAGTGGAGAGTATTCCATTATTCTCCTCACTTGTGCCTGTTAGATGGTGGACAGGCTTTGCAGAGACAGGAAGCAAGTTACTGGTGTCACAATCAGCTCTTGCAGCCACAATATTTACATGACTGGTCCAGTTCAGTTTCCAGTCAGTGGTGATCCCCAGGATGTTGACAGTGGGGGAAGTCAACAATTTTAATGCCATTGTCTATATCTAACTGTAAATGTTCATTGACTTGTGGGGTGTGAATGTTACTTGCTATTTAATCAACCAAGCCTGGATATCACCCAGATTTTTGTTGTAGATGGATATGGACTGTTTCAGTATCAGAGGAGTGGTGAATGGTGCCAAACAGTGTCATATGTTGGTAAGAAACTAAGAAAGAATGTTGTCACACAGAAGTAGAAGCAGAAAGTGTGCCAGGTGATCAATAGGTTGATTGAGTGGACAAAAAAAAAAAAAAATCTGATCGGCAGAACATGGTGGAAAAAAAAAATGTAAATTTGTCCACTTCAGCAGGAAGGAAGCAGGCAGCACAGTGGCTTAGTGGTTAGCACTGCTGCCTCACAGCACCAGGGACCTTGGTTCACTTCCACCCTCGGGTGACTGTGTGGAGTTTGCACATTCTGTGTCTGCGTGGGTTTCCTCCGGGTATTCCAGTTTCCTCCCACAGTCCAAGACGTGCAGGCTAGGATGGATTGGCCATGCTAAATTGTCCATAGCGTTCAGGGATGTGTAGGTTAGTTGGGTTATAGCAGGATGGGTCTGGGTGGGATGCTTTGAGGTTCAGTGTGGACTTGTTGGGCTGAAGGGCCTGTTTCCACACTGTAGGGATTCTATGATCTGTGAAAAGCAGTATGGTATATTTAAATAGAGAGGGATTGTAGAACTGTGAGGTTACAGGGACATGAAATCACAAAAAGCTGGTTTGCAGGTACAGCAAATAATGAGGAAGGCAAGTCAAATGTTAGCATTTACTGGAAGGGGAACAGAATATAAAAGTAGGAAGCTTTACTGCAACTGTCCAGACCACACCTTGAGTACAGTTTTGAGAAGTTTATTTGAAGGATAAAAATGTGCTCAAAACTAATTGGAAAAAGGTTTACTCAATTCATCCCTGGGATGAAGGACTTACTCTACGAGGAAGGATTGAATAGATTGGGGACTGTATCCATTGGAATTTAGAAGAACGAGGGATGACCTTATTGAAATATATAATCTTAAGGGAACTTGGCAGAGTGGATTCTGAGAAACGATGTTCCCCCTTGTAGGAAAGAATGGGGGACACAATTTAAGAACATGAGGTCTCACTTTTCAGACAAAAATGCTATTTTTTGCTCAGCTTGTCATCGATCAATGGAATTCTCTTCCCCAGAAAACAGTAGAGGTTGGATTACTGAATTCAATCAAGTCTGAATTAGACAGATTTTTTGACAGATGAGCAAGACAGACATTGAAATGGACGAAAGACCAAAGTGGCCCACCTAGGGCTCCCAAGTCTTCTGATCTTATTTTCAGAGATTGGTGAACATCCCCACTCTGACTTTATGATGGTGAGAAGCTCATTGAGGAAGCAGCTGAAGACTGTTGGGCCCAGAATACTGTCCTGAGGAACACCTGCAGTGATGTCCTGGAGCCAGAAGCATTCTTTATGCTAGGTATGACTCCAACCAATGCAAGGTCTTGCCCAAGATTCCATTTTTACTAGGGCTCCTTGATGCCACACTCACTCAATGCAGCCTTGATGTCAAGGGCTCTCTCAAGGACTATCACTGACACTTCAGTTTTGGGAGTTCAGCTATTTGTCCACGTTTGAACCAAGGCTGTAATTAGGTCAGCAGCTGAGTGGCTCTGGCAGAACCCATACTGTGAGCAGGTGCCACTTGATAGCATTGTCAACAAGCCCTTCCATCACATCGCTAATGACTGAGAGTAGACTGACGGGGTGGTAATTGGCTGGGCATTTGATACAGCATTGTCCTGCTATAGGAAGCAAGTTGTGAAACCTGAAAGGGTTTGGAAAAGATTACAAGGATGTTGCTAGGGTTGGAGGGTTTGCAATACAGGGCAAGGCTGAGTACGCTGTGGCTATTTTCCCTGGAGCATTGGAGGCTGAGGGGTGACCTTATAGATGGCAATAAAATCATGAGCAGCATGGGTAGGGTAAATAGCCAAGGTCTTTTCCCTAGGGTGAGGGAGTCCAAAATTAGAGGGGCATAGGTTTAAGGCGAGGGGAGAAAGATATAAAGAGAGGACCCAAGGGAAAACTTTTCTTTCTTTAAAAAAAAAAGGGCGGTGTGTGTATACAGCATGGAAATAGACCCTACGGTTCAACTCGTCAATGCCAACCAGATATCCTAAATAAATCTAGTCCTATTTGCCAGTATTTGGTCCATATCCCTCTGAACCCTTCCTATTCATATACCCATCCAGATACCTTTTAAATGTTGTAATTGTACCAGCCTCCAGCACTTCCTCTGGCAGCTCATTCCATACACACCACCCTCTGAAAAAGTTGCCCCTTTTATACCTTTCTCCTCTTACCTTAAGATGCAAGCCCTCTAGTTTTGGACTTCCCCACCCTGAGGAAAATGGCCTTGTCTATTTACCCTATTCATGCCCCTCATGATTTTATTAACCTCTATAACAGTCACCCCTCAGTCTCTGACGCTGCAGGGAAAAATAGTCCCAGTCTATTCATCCTCTCCAGAAAAGTAAATCTTTTCTGAATGCTTTCAAGTTTCACAACATCCTTCCTATAGTAGGGAGACCAGAACTCCGCACAGTATTCCAAAAGTGGCCTAACCAATTTCCTGTACAGCCGCAACATGACCTCCCAGCTCCTATACTCAGTGCACTGACCAATAAAGGCAAGCGTACCAAACACCACCTTCACTGGCCTAGCTACCTGCAACTCCACTTTCGAGGAACTATGAACCTGCTCCAAGGTCTCTGTTCAGCAACACTTCCCAGGACCTTACCATTAAGTGTATAAGTCCTGCCCGGAGTTGCCTTTCCAAAATGCAGCACCTCACATTTATCTAAATTAAACTCCATCTGACAGTGCCAGACACCATGATGGAGGGTATCCTCATCATGAAGACTGGTCTTCATTTCCAAAAGGACCACACGGCAGTCTCTCTTACTGATACGGTCACAGATAGATGCATCTGCAGCCAGCAGATTGGTGAGGAGGAGGTCCAGCAAGTTGTTCTCCTCTTGTAGGTGAACATCAGTCTAGCAGCCATGTCTTTTAGGGCATGGCTAGGTTGGTCAGTTGCTGCCAAGCCACTGTTGGTAGTGGACATTTAAATTCCACACCCAGAGAACATTTTGCACTCTTGCTACCCTGTGCTTCATCCAAATGTTGTTTAACATGGACGAGTATGATTCATCAGCCAAGGGATGGCTGTACATGGTAATCAGCAGGAGGTTTTGTGTTTCCTTGCCTATGTTTAACCTGAAGCCATGAGACTTCACAGGGTCTGGAGTCAGAGCAACTCCCTCCCAACTCTATACCACTGCACTGCCCCCTCTGCTGGATCAGTCCTGCTGATGGGACAGGACATGTCCAGGGATGGCAATAGTGGTGTCTCAGACATACTCGTACTTACAGAATCATACCTTGCAGATCAGATTGTTGCTTGACCAATCCACACAACAAACTCTCCTAATTATAGCACAGGCCCCCAGATGTTAGTATTGAGGGCTTTGCAGGCTGTTTCTGCCATTGCCATTTCTAGCTGGTCCACCTGGCTTTGTTCTCAATTTTTCTGTAGTGATTTTGTACAATTGACTGGCTTGCTGGGCCATTTCAGAGCCAACCACATTAATGGGAGTCTGGAGGCCAGACCAGGTAAGGATGGAAGATTTTCCTCTCTGAAGGGCACTAATAAACTAGATAGAGTGTTAGGAGGGTCCACTAGTTTCTTGACTATCATTATCAATGCTAGATACGTTTAAGTTTGAATTTCCCATCTTCTGGGCAGGATTTGAACTTGTCTCCAGGGCATCATAGTACAATATGAATGTCACTACACTAGTAATATCTGGTGGCTAGTGATTAGTGACTACTCTTCTGGGTGTTTAGGCAGGGCCTCTTTGGGATCAAGGTGATACAGATTCAGAATCATTCCTGGTGAGCTGGATGGCATTCCCAGGAGCACCAAATACCAATACCTATTACAGCAGCAAGCCACCCTGCTATGTTACCCACCTCCCATGCATGAATGAAAACAACTTCATTAATAGTATTCAAAGACTAGGATTTCACCATTTTTAAAAAATTATATATAAATCACTCCTTAAAAAAAAAAAAGGACCCAAAGGCCATGACTAGGCTTCTGGTCTGTCAAATGACACCAAGCTCAAGGAATTTCAAGGGCAAATGAGCAAACCAATGGGAAACTTGCAAATGAAGTGGGAGGACAAGAAAAGGCATTCAAGGCACAGGCATGTCAGATAGAGGCCCTGATAATCTCACATTAGCCGATATAGGCAGGACATGTCATCAGAATGCCCAACTTGAGACTTCCCAAACAGGTGTTCTACCCAGAGCTGAGCCAGGAGTCAATTCACACAAAAGCCAAATGAAATAAAGCCTCCATATAATTCTCCTATTAACATTAGCACAAAGAAAGCAAATGCCTAATCATGACCAAATTGGCTCATCATTAAAAGGCCTTCCAATCAACAAGAGGAGTCACTGAGCGAGACTGGAGACACAGCCAGGAAGAGGAGGCTCAAGCAGCTTTCTTTCAAAACAAGCCACTAGCACCACCTCCACCAGCAGCTTCCCTCATTGAGAGAGACTGTAAGGAATCATTACTGCCTGCGAATGCAAAGCCAACACTCCCAGCCAATTCAACAGAAAATAATCCAACATAAGTGACTGCCTGTGATGATAAACAAATGCCATACAGAGCTCAGAAAGGCCAATCTCACCCCTCACTAAACATGGGAGACAGATTCAAGAACATAAACTTACCAGGCTTACACATTGGACAGCAGATGCCCTGATGCTCATACTCCTTTTCACCACACCGATTGTGATAGCTGGAGCACATTACATACCTTGCAACCTGTACAAGTTAATCAAAAGCAACTGATAAACATTTCAGCCAGATATTCATGCTAAAATTACAAGTGCAGCATGATCATATAGTGGGGTGACATTGCAGCCCAGGGTCACAAACAGTGCTCAGTGAGACGATCCCATAATATGCCACTCCCCACCCAATTGTTCATAACCATTACTATCCCACCAAGTCTAATCCCACTCTCCCCCTCGCTCCCTACATTATGAGACAGGGAGCACACAGATTGTAAAGTATGCAGCTGACATTTATTTTCCAAGAACACAATATCCAATTATAATATAAACATAGAATGTAGGAACAGGATTAGGCCAATTGACTCCTTGAGTTTGCTCCACCATTCACATGATTATGGATGATCATTGAGCTCAACACCCTAGTCCCTTGATCCCTTTAGCCACAAAAAGCTATATTTATCTCCTTGAAAACAATGTTTTGGCCTCTACCACTTTGTGGCAATGAATTCCACAGGCACACCACACTCTTGGGTGAAGAAATTTCTCATCAGTCCAAGAAGGTTTACCTCTTATCCCTAAGCTATGAACCCTGGTTGTGTAGTTTCCCCACTATCAAGATCATCTTTCCTTTATCTAACCTGTCTAGTCCTGTTAGCATTTTAAAAGTTTCTATGAGATTTCTATGAGATTCCCCCCTCATTCTACTGAACTCCAGTGAATACAGTCCTAATTGACCCAATCTCTCCTCATTACATCAGTCCTGCCATCCTAGGAATCAACTTCCAGTTGTGTTCTCACCAATGCCCTGTATAATTACAGCAAGGCATCCACGTCCCTGTGCTCAAATCCCCTCGACATTAAGGCTAACATACAGTTTGCTTTCTTTACAACTGCTGCACCTGCATGGTTACTTTCAGTGACATCCTGCCATAGTGAGGACATTACCAAAAATCAGAGGGTTCAGAAAAAAATTTATCAAGATGTTGCTGCGACTGGAGGGCTTGGGTTATAAAGAGGAGGCTGGGATTTTTTTCCTTCCCCCAATAGAACATAGGAGATTGAGGGGCGACCTTATAGAGGTTTATAAAACCATGAAGGGCATAGATAAGGTGAATAGCAAGGATCTTTTACCAGGATGGGGGTGGGTGGGGGTTTAAGACTAGGGGGGCATATTTTTAAGGTGAGAAAAAGTTTTGAAAAGGACATGAGGGGTAATTTTAAAAAAAAGGTGGTACGTGTGTGGAATGAACTGCCAGAGGAAGTGGTAGATGCAGGTACAGTTACATTTAAAAGACAACTGGACAGATCCGCAAACAGGAAAGGTTTGGCAGGATACGGGCCAAACACAGGCAAGTGTGACTAGTCTAATTTGGGAACATGGTTAGTGTAGACTAGTTGGACCAAAGGATCTGTTCCCATGATGTATGATTGTGACTGGTGCACAAGGACTCACAGGTCTCGTTAAACATTTCCCCCCCCCCATCAATTTGCAGCCAAACAGTTTGCCTTCCTATTTGTTAGGAAAGTGGATAAACCTCACATTTGTCCACATTATACTGCATCTACAGGCATTTGATCACTTACTTAGCTTGTCCAAGTCACAACGCAACATCTTCGCATCCTCCTCATTGCTCACCTTTCCACCCAGCTTTGTGCTATCAAATTGAGATATTTCATTGAGTTCCCTCATCTAAATCATTAATATATTGCAAAGAGCTGGGGTCCTAGTACTGATGCAACACCCCACTGGTCACCATCTGCCATTCAGAAAAAGACCATTTATTCCTACACTTCTTTTCCTGCCTGCTAACCAATTTTCTATCCATCTCAATACACTACCCCCAATTCCATGCACTTTGATTTTACACATTAATCTCCGATGTGGGGAAGACTTTGTTGAAAGTCCAAATAAACCACATCAACTGGTTCCCCCAATCAACTCTGGTAGTTATATCCTTGAAGAATTCCAATAAAATTTGTCAAGCACGAGTTCCCTTCTGTAAATCCATGCTGGTTGTGTCTGATTCTACCACTAAGTGCTCTGCTATAAAAATCCTTGTTAATGGCCTCCAGCACCTTTATCACTACTGATTTCAGACTCGTTGGTCTATAATTCCATGGTTTTCCCTCAACCTCCCTTTTTAAAATAGTGGGGTTACATTAACTACCCCCCCCTCCCCCAAAAGTGTAGGAACTGGTCCAGAGTCTAAAGAATCTTGGAAGATGACCACCAATGCATCCACTATTTCTAGGGTCTCTTCCTTAAGAACTCAGATGTAGATCATCACAGGGATAATCTGGCGATTTATCAGCTTTCAATTCCATCAATTTCTCCACTAATACAGATTTGCTCCAGTTCCTGCCCCTCACTAAACCCAGTATTCCCCATAATTTCTGGTAAGTTAGTTATTGTACCCTCCTTTGTGAAGGCAGAGCAAAGTATCAATTTAGTTTGTATCAGAGATAAAAGGTACTGCAGATGCTGGAGAATCTGAGATAACAAGCATGGGGCTGGATGAACACAGCAGGTCAAGCAGCATCATAGGAGCAGGAAAACTTGACGTCAAGTTTTCCTGCTCCTA
>JAHRHZ010000010.1:805484-841047 GCA_024137785.1 Ginglymostoma cirratum
TCATAGGAGCAGGAAAACTTGACGTCAAGTTTTCCTGCTCCTATGATGCTGCTTGACCTGCTGTGTTCATCCAGCCCCATGCTTGTTATCAATTTAGTTTGTTGTGCAATTCTTACCCCCCCCACCCCGTTATAAATATGCCCATTTCTGACCATAAAGGAACCTAAATTACTTTTCAGTTTTTTTTCTCCTCACACACCTCAACTTTTACAAGTCAGTTCTTATGTTCCCCATGAGCTTACTCTCAGACAATTTTCCCTTTCTTAACCAATCCCTCGGTTCTCCTTTGCCAACTCCTACACTGTTCATAAGCCTCAAATCTACTTTAACACACCACCCTGTTCCCTGGCCAACATTTCTGTCTCTGGCTTGCTGCAGCGTTCCAGTGAAGCCCAACGCAAGCTGGAGGAACACCACCTCATTTTCTGCTTGGGGACCCTACAGCTCCTTGAACTCAATATGGAGTTCAATAATTTTCAGGGCCTAAACTCTCCCATGTCCTAGCCCCCAACCCCACACACCAGGCCTTGTTATCACAGCCTGCCATTACACACCCCCTGTTAGTCACTAACAGTCCCCATTAACAACTATTCACCCTCCCAGCCTGATCATTAACAACTCCTTTGTCTGTGTCTCTGTGAGCTCTATCATTTACTACCTACTCCACCCAACTCTATTTTCTGCACATAAACCAACATTTTCCCAGCCACCATCAATTCAGATGAAGGGTCACCAGATCTGAAACACTTTTCTCCTTCACAGATGCTGCCAGACCTGCTCAGCATTTCCAGCAATTTTGTTTTTGTTCCTCAAATCTATTTTTTTTTCATTCCAATTTGGATACCTCTTCTATACATCTAATGCTATCCCCAATTTCACTCATAAAAAGCCATGGTTTGACCAGTAATCTCTTTGCACTCTTGCACAAGACAAGATTAAATAATTTTTGCTGTTCACCCATTTGCTCTTTGAATGTTTGCCATTTGCCCATCCACTGTCATTCCTTTCAGTAACATTTCACAATCCATCATAGCCAACTCACACCTCATACCATTGCGGTTTCCCTTATTAAAGATTCAGGACCCCAGTCTCAGAATCAACTACCTCACTCTCCATTTTGATGAGGAACTCTATCATATCATGGCTGCTCACAAGTAATTTGGGGCCTCTCACAAAGGCATTACACCTTTCTCATTATACAATACCCATCTAAGATGGTCTGTTTTCTAGTTGGTTCTTCAATTTTAGGTCCAGGAAACCTCTACAGTATTGTGATTAATTTGACTTGCCCAATCTATATGCAGATTAAAGTCACCCATGATAAAAGTGTTCCTTTACTGCATGCATCTCGGATTTCCTCTTTAGAGCCATTCCTAACGTCACCACTACAGTTTGGTTGTCGATAGACCACTCCCACTTTCCCACTTACCCACTACTAACCGAATTATGAAAAAGTTATAAGAGAATAAAATCAACGATCTTAAACAGATTTTGAGGCTGTAAGTTGTTATTACTGGCATCAAGCCACACAAAAAAAAAACTTTGTTAAACTTTGAAACGAGAAGGGTTTTTTTCACGTATAGCGTTAGTTTAGAAGCACTGAATCGGTGTGAACGGGATAGAAGCTTCACTGTTCCTGTGGTAGTTCCAAGTCCTACCTGAACCTTTCGAGGCTAACGGAATTCTTTTTAAGATTTAGTCCCCACTTCAGTCCAAGCCAGCTAGAAGGCAGTGATTATTATGGGATCGATCTATGAAGATACAGAAAGGAATCGCTTTTATTGAATTGCGAGAAAAACCACAAACCATGACGACGAGAATCCACGAAAGGAGCATCTTCCTCACTTTCTTTGCGACTGCATTTTCAAAAAGTACAAAGTTGCAGCATCTCCAAGGCCTGAAACACATTGAAATCTGCGCACGCTCAATTTAAAGAGACGCACGAACGTCAACAACACAACACGTTAGAGGAGGAGCAAAGATAAAAGGTGCTGGAGAATCCGAGGTAACAAGGTGTGGGATAACAAGCATGGGGCTGGATGAACACAGCAGGTCAAGCAGCATCATAGGAGCAGGAAAACTTGACGTTTCGGGCCTAAACCCTTCATCCTTATCTCAGAGGAGGAGCAAAGATGATGCTTCGGATCGAAACCCTTCGGTAGAAATGGGGGAGGAGGAAGGAAGCTCTAAAATAAATAGAGGAGGGGTACGGGTGGGGGATAGGTGAATGCAGGCCGGCAGTTTCAAAATCTCCCCACCTCCGGCCTCATCCCATGACTGACCCTCCTTCTCATCCCCGCCTCCTTAACCTGACACAGCATGTAACACTTCCTGCGGTTGCAGGGAAAAGTGCCGGGTGAGGTGGGGCTGGAGGGGAGTGTGGAGCGGACAAGGGAGTCACGGAGAGAGTGGTCCCTCCGGAAAGCAGACAAGGGTGGGGAGGGAAAAATGTCTTTGGTGGTGGGGTCTGATTGCAGATGGCGGAAGTGTCGGAGGATGATGCGTTGGATCCGGAGGTTGGTGGGGTGGTATGTGAGGACGAGGGGGATTCTTTTTTGGTTGTTACTGCGGGGACGGGGCGTGAGGGATGTGTTCCGGGAAATGCGGGAGACACGGTCGAGGGCGTTCTCGACCACTGGGGGGAAGTTGCGGTCCTTGAAGAATGAGGACATTTGAGATGTGCGGGAGTGGAATGTCTCATCCTGGGAGCAGATGCCGCGGAGGTGAAGGAATTGGGAATAGGGGATGGCATTTTTGCAGGAAGGTGGGTGGGAGGAGGTGTATTCCAGGTAGCTGTGGGAGTCAGTGAGCTTGAAATGGATATTGGTTTCTAGGTGGTTACCCGAGATGGAGACAGAGAGGTCCAGGAAGGAGAGAGAGGTGTTAGAGATGGTCCAGGTGAACTTCAGGTTGGGGTGGAAGGTGTTGGTGAAGTGGATGAACTGTTCGAGCTCCTAGTGGGAGCACAAGGCAGCGCCGATACAGTCGTTAATGTAACTGAGGAAGAGGTGGGGTTTCGGGCCAGTGTAGGTACGGAAGAGGGATTGTTCCACGTAACCTACAAAGAGGCAGGCATAGCTTGGGCCCATGCGGGTACCCATGGCCACCCCCTTTGTCTGTAGGAAGTGGGAGGAATTGAAAGAGAAGTTGTTGAGGGTGAGGACGAGTTCGGCTAAGCGGATGAGGGTGTCAGTGGAGGGGGATTGGTCAGTTCTGTGGGACAGGAAGAAGCGGAGGGCCTTTAGGCCATCTGCATGGGGAATGCAGGTGTATAGGGACTGGATGTCCATAGTAAAAATGAGGTGTTGGGGACCAGGGAATCTGAAGTTCTGAAGGAGGTGGAGGGCGTGGGTGGTGTCACGGACGTCGGTAGGGAGTTCCTGGACCAAGGGGGTGAAAATGGAGTCTAGGTAGGTGGAGATGAGTTCGGTGGGGCAGGAGCAGGCGGAGACGATGGGTCGACCAGGGCATTCAGGTTTGTGGATTTTGGGAAGGAGATAGAAGTGAGCGGTGTGGAGGCGGTGGGTGGGAGGTCACCTGAGGTGATGAGGTTGTGGATGGTTTGTGAGATGATGGTTTGGTGCTCGGGGGTGGGGTCATGATCGAGGGGGTGGTAGGAGGAGGTTTCGGAGAGTTGGTGCCTGGCCTCAGCAGTGTAGAGGTCAGTGTGCCATACTACAACTGCGCCTCCCTTGTCCATGGGTTTTATGGTGAGGTTGGGATTGGAGCGGAGGGCTGCACGTTCTGCGGGGGAGAGGTTGGAGTGTTTGAGAGGGGTAGAGAGGTTGAGACGATTGATGTCTCAACGGCAGTTGGAGATGAAGAGGTCGAGGGAGGGTAGGAGGCCTTGGGGTGGTGTCCAAGAGGAGGGCTTGTGTTGGAGGCAGGAGAAGGGGTCAGTAGAGGGAGGGTTAGATTCATGTCCTCACCCTCAACAACTTCTCTTTCAATTCCTCCCACTTCCTACAGACAAAGGGGGTGGCCATGGGTACCCGCATGGGCCCAAGCTATGCCTGCCTCTTTGCAGGTTACGTGGAACAATCCCTCTTCCGCACCTACACTGGCCCGAAACCCCACCTCTTCCTCCATTACATTGACGACTGTATCGGCGCCGCCTCGTACTCCCACGAGGAGCTCGAACAGTTCATCCACTTCACCAACACCTTCCACCCCAACCTGAAGTTCACCTGGACCATCTCGAACACCTCTCTCTCCTTTCTGGACCTCTCTGTCTCCATCTCGGGTAACCACCTAGAAACCGATATCCATTTCAAGCCCACCGACTCCCACAGCTACCTAGAATACACCTCCTCCCACCCACCTTCCTGCAAAAATGCTATCCCATATTCCCAATTCCTTCGCCTCCGCCGCATCTGCTCCCAGGATGAGGCATTCCACTCCCGTACATCTCAGTTGTCCTCATTCTTCAAGGACCGCAACCTCCCCCCCCCCAGTGGTCGAGAATGCCCTCGACCGTGTCTCCCGCATTTCCCGCAACTCATCCCTCACCCCGTCCCTGCAATAACAACCAAAAAAGAATCCCCCTCGTCCTCACGTACCACCCCACCAACCTCCGGATCAAACGCATCATCCTCCGACGCTTCCGCCATCTGCAATCCGACCTCACCACCAAAGACATTTTTCCCTCCCCACCCTTATCTGCTTTCCGGAGGGACCACTCCCTCCGCGACTCCCTTGTCTGCTCCACACTCCCCTCCAGCCCCAGCACACCCGACACTTTTCCCTGCAACCGCAGGAAGTGCTACACCTGCCCCCACACCACCTCCCTCACCCCAATCCCAGGCCCCAAGAAGACTTTCCACATCAGGCAGATGTGCAGGTGAACATCTGCCAATGTGGTATACTGCATCCGCTGTACCCGTTGTGGCCTCCTCTACATCAGGGAAACCAAGCGGAGGCTTGGAGACCACTTTGCAGAACACATGCGCTCAGTTCGCAACAAACAACTGCACCTCCCAGTCGCGAACCATTTCAACTCCCCCTCCCATTCCTCGGGCGACATTTCCGTCCTGGGCCTCCTGCAATGCCGCAATGCCACAATGATGCCACCTGCATCATTGGCTGCAGGAACAGCAACTCATATTCAGCCTGGGAACCCTGCAGCCCAATGGTATCAATGTGGATTTCACAAGCTTCAAAATCTCCCCTCCCCCAACTGCATCCCAAAACCAGCCCAGCTCATCCCTGCCTCCCTAACCTGTTCTTCCTCTCACCTATCCCCTCCTCCCACCTCAAGCCGCACCCCCATCTCCTACCTACTAACCTCATCCCGCCCCCTTGACTTGTCCGTCCTCCCTGGACTGACCTATCTCCTCCCTACCCCCGACCTACACTCACGTTTACTGGCTCCATCCCCGCCTCTTTGACTTGTCTGCCTCCTCTCCACCTATCCTCTCCTCTATCCGCCTCCCCCTCTCTCCCTATTTATTTCAGAATCCTCTTCCCCTCCCCCATTTCTGATGAAGGGTCTAGGCCCGAAACGTCAGGCTTTCCTGCTCCTATGATGCTGCTTGGCCTGCTGTGTTCATCCAGCTCCACACCTTGTTATCTCGGTTCTCCAGCATCTGCAGTACCTATTATCTCTCACAGCATGTCACTTGTCTCCCACCTATCCATTCATCCCCCCTCACTGACCAATCCCCACCACTCCCTACCTGCACTCACCTATCACCATCCCTCCTCTCTCTATTGAGTTCTGAGCTCCCTTCCCCTCCCCCATTTCTGAAGAAGGGTTCTGACCTGAAACATCAGCTTTCCTGCTCCTCTGATGCTGCTTGGCCTGCTGTGTTCATCCAGCTCCACACCTTGTTATCTTAGACTCCAGCATCGGCAGTTCTTACTATCTCTGAGCCCAGTCTCTGACCTGCTCTTACAACCACTGTACTGTTATGGCGAGTCTAATTGAACTACTGGTCAATGGTAACCCCCAAGGAAGTTGCTAGCATAGCTTCAATAATGGTAACACCATTGATGGTTGGATTGTTCCTTATTGGTGATGGTCATTGCCTGGCACTTTTATGCCATTGAAAGTTGTTTGGTCTCAGAAAAAAAAAGACAAATACAAAAGGAGAGTCCCAGGTTAATTTTTCTGACAGACTGTCCAAGCGATATGGGAATAAAGTTACCTGTTAAGGGACGGGCATTCAAAACAAAGGACAATCCCTTAAATACAGGACAGCCAGTTACTCCGGAGCCCACTGATAGGCTGCCAAATTCCTTCCCACAAACTTGAAATCACACTTTTAGACTGAAAATGCTGGAACTTTGTCGAATGTGTTTCTTACAGTTCTTCATGAGAAAAACATTGTTCAATATTGATGTACATCCACATGATAATTAGTTCTTAGCTCTTTATGAATACAATGTAACATACTTGTTTCTTTTAAAAACGTTTCCATACCAATAACTGTTCCAATCATTAATTTTCTTTACTATAGTAAAGATGATTGAGCAGTTGAACACCTTAAGAGTCTTCAATAGTTTATTTTCTTTTCTCAGAAAAACATTGTTCGCAGTAACACTACAGTGGTCAGATGTTGTGCCTCTGTCATTGTTGACATGACATTCATCGCTCTCAATGGTGAGGTGAGTTGGCACACTGCACAAATGATGGTGTACCTGTGGTGTTGGAGACCTACTTGATGTTCCAGTGCATGTTGGTGAAGCTATTGATGTTATTTTACTAGTTAGTCATGTTGTTCCAGGTGATGATGACCTTTACTGCTTTTCCAGTTCAGGTGTAGGTCAAGTATAAATTCTGTTCTTTCCCACTTGCTTATCTGTTTCACTCCCAATGATGTATGTCCTTGGAGTTAGCTTCAGCTTTTTCTGCACATGCACAGTTTGTCCTTTCAGCAACTCAGGCTGTGGTTGACATGCAAGTTGTTAACCTTGAGATGATGAACTGGGGGGAAGCAAAAAAACAAGGAACATTTGGCTGGAAAGCAGTGGGTGTTGCCGGCAAGGCTGCAGGAGCAGGCAACACCCCAGCCCTGTCACCAGAATATCCCCACTCCAAACATCCAGCTGGCAAAATCAGAGAGCTCTATAGAGAGGAGCATGCTGGCCAGTGCTGCTGCTTTCTCATAGCAGAGTGTCTGTGTATAGGCATTGTGCTGTCTCCAGACTTTGTATGCGCAAACAGTCTGAGCAGTTTCCTCATTAACTGCAGGAGATAAATAGATTCCAAAGAAGCCCATTCCCAGGATATGGGACATCAAATTGAATTGGGGGGGTGTTCATTGCAGGGTTTTCAATAGGTTACTCAGGGCAGATGAGAGTCACTGGACAGCAGTTCAAAAAGCAGGGACTGGCAGTCAGTGAATTGCAGAGAGAGAGAGAGTAGATTCCATGTTGGAAATGTAGGAAACCGAATGGTTCACAATAATTCCCAAGAGCAGTTGGATACTTCTGTGCTGTTGCAACTCAGGCCAAGTTCCAGGAGTTATTGGGCAGCTAGGTGTTGAAGTCAGGGCTCAGGAAATGTCCTGGGAGTCGTGGTGGCTCACAAGAAGTGGTGGGCCGCTAGTAAATTAGTGTAGTGTGCTTGAAAATCCTATAATCAATCATTACTTAATGCAGCTGTGCAAGATTCGAGCTCAGGGTAAAGCACAAGTAAAAGTCTAGGCTGGTGAAGCTGGTGGGTGAAAAGCTCAAGTTGTGCAGGTGAAGAAATACTAGAGGGCGGTTTCTGGAGTCTAGGAAATGTGGACCCAGGTTAGGAGGGTGATTGACTAGAACTGAAGTGATCATTGAGACAGTCCAAGGCAAACCACTTCTTGAAAGGGGGTTTCAAGGCCAGATCAGCAAAAGTGAAGAATTGTAATCTTTAGTGAAGTTGAATGAGATTTGATGATCCACTGTCATTTGTGTCTGGGAGAAGTTGTTGAGAAATTCATGGCATCTGTCTTGATTGTATTTTGTATTTGATGTGCAGTATGAGGTATTTGATCATAGTCTATTCCTCATGTTTACCACATGTTAACCAGATGTTAATTCTGGACTTTAGAAGAATGTCATATATGTATTACTGTTCTAAGATTGTATTTGTAAAGTACACTGTTGTATGACATATAAAGATAAAGAATCATTGATCTTTCCCTGTAGCTGTAACACCGTACTCTGGATTCTGTTGTATTACCCTGACGTACTCATGTAAGGCATGGTTTGTCTGGTTAGCAAAACAATACTTTTCACTGTATCTCAGTACATGTGACAATAATAAATCAAATCAGATCAAATCCTCTGGATTTCACCTTTCATCAAGTTTAAAAATAAACAGTTATTGATCCAAAAGCAAATCATAACAGAACTGGTGATCTCATCTGGATCATAAGATAAAGTTGGTGGTCTGGTCCAAGATCAAAGCAATTCCTAATACTTTCTTCTATTAACAATTTTTCAGCTGGTTTCATATTAGGTTTGAGACGTGTGGATTGGAGTGACAATAAGGCACAGTTTGTGTCTTCCTTTGTCTCTCAGTGTTTCACTTGTGTGGAATGAAGGCCTAAGGCAGCCTGAACTGCTGGAGAATGAAGGATCATGGCAGCTGCCACAGAAGCAAGGACTCAAGGGTAAACTCTCACTGTGGCTACTGACCAACTGAACGTTCGTGGAGGAGCAAATTACTGCAGATGCTAGAATCTGTACTGACAACAACTAATGCTGAAGATCTCAGCGGATCAGGCAGCATTTATGGTGAGAGAGGAGGCTAAAGTTTTGAGTCTAAATGACACTTCATCAGAGCTGATATGAAGTGTGGAGTGGGCAGCATTTATGCTACAGTTGGGGGGTGGTGGAGTGGAGAGTGCTGGGGGAGAAAAGATGTTGATAGTTCAGATTAAGTGATCACAGACTTCAAGCTCGAGCATTTCCTGTTGATGAGCCTCACTGAGCAGTCACTAGGCCCCTTGGTGGTCATATGGCTGCAATCAATGATATTCTGGACCTGGTGAAACCCACTGCCCTCTGAGCCTGGCAGGCTACATCTGTCTGGAATTAAATGTGCTGTCCAGCTTTTGCAAAGAGGACAACAATTGCCAGTGATATGCAGTGGTGTGCATAGTGTTTGCAAGGTTCTTTTCTGCTCCTTGTTAGGAGTCAAAGGTGAAGCAGCTCAAGGCCACATTGAAGCTGACTGACAAAGCATGGCAAGCTTCAGTGAGGTGTGAGGTCTTTGGTGATGAGGGCAAAGATGTCTATAACCATTTCCTTGAGTACTGGGTCTCCATTATCTGCAAGTAGCTCTATCTTCAGTGAGGTGTAAGGGCTGCCCATGTTTGAAAGATACAAAACGGCCGACAAGGGATAAATAGAATTAAAACAGCCTGCTCCAGCATTTAGGTGAAACATAATGGTACCATTGAACAGGGCTATTCCAAGGTGAATGGGAGATCCGACAAGCAACCCTCTGAGACAGTTTGATAAGAGGATATTTAAGGATAAGCACAAGTTCATTCAAACATGACAAGTGAAGGATTCCAGCCTCATTAATGAAAGGATGTTGTCCCATTAGGTGAACAGCACCAGTTAGAACAAGGGGTGTAAATTTCAGTCCATGAACCAGTCAGCCTAACTCATTAAGCAGCTATGAAAACAACAGCTAAAGTTATTTTGTCATAATCAGTTCTTTCTTTGAAGTTATGCACAACATTAAGAAATAGGTTCTAGTTAAAGATTCTTCAAATAATCATAGATTTGAACACAATTATGGATACACATAAATAACCAAAGCAAATAGAAGCATTAGGGGAAAAACGCTTAAACCTAAGTGTGAAAGTTAATTAATCTCAGGAAACAGTTTCCTTACCTCTAAAAATATGCCTGGCACGTTCTGAATGAAATAGCTTAACGTTTTAGCGAAGATCTGTAGCTCGGGTTGTGGCTGGAATAGATTGTTCGTAACTTTATAATGGGAAATTATTACTTTGAATCTTGTAGCAGTTAGTTAAAACCAACTGTCCTTTGTATTTTTTTATATAATTGGAACAGTGAAAAATATGAGGAATAAGAGAATTTAGTAGAGATAGCACATGGAATACAATGAATAATAGAATTTAAGCAGTCCTTAGAGATAAGCAAGTCTGGGACAGGCCTGATGGAGTATAACCAGTAACTTTGGAATGTGAATTAATAGGATGCATAGAAAGATACCAAGGCCTGGAGATTACAATGTTTGTTAAAACACCATGAGATCATGGGAACCTGGGGCCGCCCGTACGAATGCCCATCATTGATTAGGTGTTTCACAGGATTGGATCTATGGAATAAGGGGGAAGGACACAGTGACCACGCTGTATGTGATGATTATAACACAAAATATATAAAAATGGTGTATTTCACTGTAAAAAATCAGTGTGTCATTGATCTCCCAATCTGAGCAGTAGATTAAGAGAATGACTGTGTTCTTGCGTGGAGGCCAGATTCAAGGAAGATCATTGGCCCAGAGATAGTAGGAACTGCAGATGCTGGAGAATCTGTGATAAGAAGGTGTAGAGCTGCATGAACACAGCAGGCCAAGCAGCATCAGAGGAGCAGGAAAGCTGACGTTTCGGGCCTAGACCCTTCTTCTGAAGAAAAGTCTAGGCCCGAAGCATCAGCCTTCCTGCCCCTATGATGCTGCTTGGCCTGCTGTGTTCATCCAGCTCTACACCTTCTTATCTCAGATCGTTGGCCCTCTCCTTGCATTAACTGGTTGTTGCTTGAATAAGAATACAGCCTGTCACTTGCCTGAATCCTGCCTGCCTGCCTTCTGAGTCTTTGTCCCCAGTCAGAGGGTGCACTCCAATGAGAGGGAAGACATGAGGGCACAAAGGGGACATGAAATATCTTTGGCAAATAGGGTTAAGGAGAACCAAGGGGATTCTACAAATACATTAAGGACAAAAAGGGTCACTAGGGAGAGAATAGGGCCCCTTAAAGATCGGCGTGGCTGCGTACGTGTGGAACTGCAGAAGGTGGGTGAGATATTAAATGAGTATTTTGCATCAGTGTTTACTAAGTGGTAGGATATGGAAGATATAGAACATGGGGAAAAAAATAGTGAGATCTTGAAAAATGTCCATATTACAGAGGAGGAGGTGCTGGGCATTTTAAAATGTATAAAGCTGGATAAATCACCCGGTCCTGATCAGGTGTACCCTAGAATTCTGTGGAAAGCTAGGGAAGTGATTGTTGGGCCACTTGCTGAGATATTTGTATCATCAATAGCCATAGATCAGGTGTCGGGAGACTGGAGGTTGGCTAATGTGGTGCCATTACTTAAGAAAGGTGATAAGGAAAAGTCAGTGAACTATAGACCAGTGAGTCTGACATCGATGGTGGGCATGTTGTTGGAGGGAATTCTGAGGGACAGGATTTACATGTATTTGGAAAAGCAAGGACTGCTTCGGGATAGTCAACATGGCTTTGTGTATCGGAAATTGTGTCTCGCTAACTTGATTAAGTTTCTTGAAGTAAACAAGAACATTGAGGGCAGAGCAATGATGTGATCTATATGGACTTCAGTAAGGTGCTTGACAAGGTTCCTCATGGTAGACTGGTTAGCAAGGTTAGATCACGTGGAATACAGGGGGAACTAGCCATTTGGATACAGAACTGGCTTAAAGGTAGAAGTCAGAGGGTGGTGCTGGAGGGTTGCTTTTCAGACTGGGAGCCTGTGACCAGCGGTGTGCCACAAGGATCGGTGCTGCGGCCACTGCTTTTCACCATTTACATAAATGATTAGGGTGTGAACATAGGAGATATGGTCAGTAAGTTTGTAGATGACACTAAAATTGGAGATGTAGTAGACAGCGAAGAAGATTACCTCAGAGTACAACGGGATATTGATCAGATGGGCCAATGGGCTGAGGAGTGGCAGATGGAGTTTAATTTAGACAAATGTGAGATGCTGCATTTTGGAAAGGCAAATCAGGGCAGGCCTTATACACTTAATGGTGAGGTCCTGGGCAGTGTTGCTGAACAAAGAGACCTTGGAGGTGCAGGTTCATAGTTCCTTGAAAGTGGAGTCGTGGCTAGACAGGACAATGAAAAAGGCGTTTGATATGCTTGCCTTTATTGGTCAGTGCATTGAATATAGGAGTTGGGAGGTCATGTTGTAGCTGTACTGGACATTGGTTAGGCCACTATTGGAATAATGCGTACAATTCTGGTCTCCCTGCTATAGGAAGGATGTTGTGAAACTTGAAAGTGTTCAGATCTGTAGCTCGGGCTGTGGGTTAGATTGTTGACTAAATTAGTCCTCCTTGCCTGAACTAAACTAGTCCCACTTGCCTGTGTTTGGCCCATATCCCTCCAAACCTTTCCTATTCATACACCTGTACAAATGTCTTTCAAATGTTGTAACTGTACCTGCATCTACCACTTCCTCTGGCAGCTCATTCCACTTATAGAACCACCCTCTGTGTGAAAAAAGTGTCCCTCAGGTCATTTTAAAATCTTTTTCCTCTCACCTTAAAAATATGGCCCCTAGTTTTAAACTCCCCCACCCTGGGGAAAAGACCTTTGCTATTCATGGCTCTGTACTTCCAACCTGTAAAATTTCTAACTTCTCCCAGTCTTGATGAAAGGTAATTGCCTTGCAATGTTACTACTTGTTTCTTCCTTCTACAGATACTTCATGAGCTGCTGTGTTGTTCCTACATGGGGTGTTCGCAATTGCCTTTATCTTGGTAATGACGTAAATGTGAGTCCAAACATAGTCAGAAGTTCATCCGAGGGAAAAAAAGGCACCACAGTTGCAAACTAACTGGCTTAATCTCAGCCTGTTGCCAGGGAAAGGGATGCAGTCAGTACCAAGGGAACAGAATTTGGAGTGGGTGTTGACTCAAAAACTTCCGGACCCCACAAAAGTTCCATTAACTTCTTTATTCTAGTTTCACCGGCGAGAGGTTCGGAGTCAACACCACAGTAACAGTCAAGCCCTCACTTGGTGGACTCTCGTCGGATCTCTGTGTATAGCATAGAAGCAGTACAGTTTATAGCCCTTGTTATCACACCCCATACTATTCACATGAGTCATAAGCAGATAAGCAGTGCAGCTAACAATGTTCCATTGAATAGAGGAAGAAGCCCCAGCTGTGGGAAGAAAAGCTGCAACCTTCAGCTTGTTACAGACACAGAATTTATGGTACACTTATTTCAGCAAAACTTTTAATTAGCGCTTCCCCAATACTTTATCATTCCCTCCTTTTGATCATTTTATGATCACACAGAATATGCCTAAAGCCGAGAACTATAGCAATTGGAAATCAGTGACCACAAGCATCTTAATACGAGAATGCAGGCAATTACAATAAGTATTATAATCCCGTAATGTAACAACATGCCCCCAATATCCCCAAAAAGACTCCCAAACGGCCACCATCCTGATCCACTATTGAACCCATGTAGGTCATTACCTACACCTTGGATTTTCTGGATCTCTTGGGTAATGTAGAGAGCTCGGTAATGTTAGTTGATTCGTCAGGAATATAAGTACAACATTCCTTCCCTATAATGAACATGTCCCTCCTTTTTCTGCCAGGATAAAGTCTAGGGCCATTCGATTTTGTAAGACTGTTTGCCGCATTGCAACCATTTCAGCAGATAACTCAGTTACCTGTGTCTGAGTATCAGTCAATGCCCCCGCTGTAATTGTTAGCTAGTTCCTCCAGGGCAGCTGCTAAATTAATTATTTCCCTAGAAGTTCGGGCAGTTCCATAAGGGGGAAAAAGGATCATCCAGAACCTTTCCCATTCAGGTATTTCCCTTTGTTGTTGACCCCAACGAGGATGTTCCTTGGGGTGACTCATAATTCGTAAATGAGGGACCAAATATGATAAGTAACAACAACACTTCCAAGGGAGGCCCTGGGATTGAGTGATTCCACCATTGCCTTCTTTCTCTCCTGGCAACCAGGCGTAGGCCTGGCTCCCGCACACCCAATAGGTTCCATTTAGAGGCCGTGGAATTGCAATACTCTGATTCTTTACACAGGAGTTGTATCCCACATCATGGGGCGTGCTCTGAATATGGCTACAATAACAGGTAGCATTCACCGGATCTTTAGGAGGGGGCACTATCAAGGCAGTCACTAACTTCTCGGGATCTGGGAGGCTTTTCTTGCTTTCCACCCTTCAAAACAAGATGGCTGACAATCACTACCGTGTTGATATAGTGAGCAGTTGACTGCACTACCATTACTGGAAGCTGAAAAGGTTTGTATTGAAGTTACTTCACTAGCATTGAGGGGTACAATAGACGTGGGAATCATGGCCTCACCGTGCTGGGGAATCTCAGCACATACCCAACATGCTCCCTGCTCTACCAGTTTGGCACATGTATGACAGAGGGATAGAAACGTGTTAGCCCGAAATCCTTCTGTCCTCAGAGTAAAATCCCCCAAAGTCACCGGAGTCACAATTATCCAATGCATTTTTCTTCCTTAATCCTTCTCTGTTCCTTCACTGACTCGTTTACAGTCGGTTCTATGAATCCAGCGGGGTTGTCCTTGCACTTTCACAGCCATGGGGGTGGTCAGCAACACCTGATATGGTCCTTTCCACCTTGGTTCCAACTTTCCCCGGTCCCAGTTCTTAACCAGGACAAAATCTCCAGGGTCTACAGTAGGGTAGTCTCCATCAGACAGATTGTCACCCTCTCGATAGGCTTGGCGTACCTGTGAATGTAAACTTTGGAGAGTTTGGGTTAACTTATGCAGGTATTTTCCCATTTCCTCCCCCAGAGTGTGCATATCCAATTTTTCAGGAAGGGGAGGTTGAACTACCCCAAGTCCCCATGGGGTCCACAGGGGATTCCCATAGACAATCTCAGCAGGAGATAACCCTGTTTTACCTGAGGGGGTAACTCTCATATGGAATAGCGCCAAAGGTAGGACCTTCAACCAGTTCAGTCCTGTCTCCTGTGTTAACTTGGCCAACTTATTCTTTAGAGTGCTATTTGCTCGTTCCACTATCCCAGCTGCCTTTGGATGGTGAGTGCAGTGGAACTGTTGCTTTATAGCCAGCTCTTTGCAGATCTCCTCGTTTACTCTAGCTACAAAGTGTGGTCTATTGTCCGATCTTATCATTTCTGGAAGTCCATAACGGGGAATTTTTTCCCTAAACAATATTTTTACCACTAGCAATATTGTAGCAATATTGTCAGTCGTTGGGATGGCTTCAATCCATCTACTAAATACATCTACTAATACTAAACAAAACTTATAACAATGTACTCTAGGTAGTTCTATAAAATCAAGTTGTAGACAAGTAAAAGGCCCACCGGGCAAGGGGGTGGTTTCCAGGACCGCAGAGCATCCCTCTTCCAGCGTTCCTCTTTTTACAAATTAAGCATGCTTTAGCTCGTTTCTCAGCTGCTTTCTGGAAATCCAGGTGCCACCAGGTTTGTAATAAAGTATTAACCATTCCCTCCTTGCCCAAGTGTGTACAATTATGCACATAATCAACTAAGATTGGTAGGAGCAAAGAAGGAACACAAACTTGTCCCGCAGGGGTCACCCATAGCTTAGTTTGAGGGTTGAGGTAGCACCCCATTTGAGTCCATAGTTTGTGCTCCTCAGCAGGGGCGTCCCCCTGTAATTTCTGTATTTCACCCAGGTCTGGCATACCCGTCCTTACACTGTTTCTAACCAGGTTTTGCTAGGAATCCAATGGAACCAGACGTACGGGGTGTAAGGCCGCCTGCTTGGCAGCAGCGTCTACCCGCTCATTGCCTTTGGAGACCGTTTCTATTGCACCGGTGTGAGCTGAACATTTGATTACCGCTAGACTGGCTGGCAATTGCAAAGCCTGCAAGAGGTTATGCACAAAAACAGCATTGCTAATAGGCTGTCCCTTGGAAGTTAAAAATCATTATCATTTCTTGGGGCTTCCAGGGGACATAAACTACAATTGTTGGTTCCTGATCGTCATCAGCGGCTCTGGGATTTGGTAACTGTCGTAATGGACACTGCAATTGGGGGCCAATTTGGAGTCCACTAACCCCGGTACAAAGGTCAGACAGTACCTGTTTTCTGGGGTTTATTTTTACCAGATCGGCCGCACTGGATCCCTCGGGAGCCTGATACGGCGGTGGGGACGATGCAGCAGGAATAGGTGGGTGTATGGGAGGTACTGGCAATCTAGAATAACATCCCCATTCCTCATCTCTATCGATATCATCTCCCTCATCAAACAGGGTTGGTATGCCAGACATAGGCTCGGGATCCTGAGTAGGGCTTAGATTCTCTTTACAGCACTGTTGCTTTAACCTTCCTGTCTATCTTTCTCAGCCTTGGTGTCTTTACACTGTTTCTCCTGTTCCCTTTTTCACCTTCTGTCTACCCATTCACACTCAGCTTTTAACGTCTCCCAACTTTTGGGAGTTCCATCCGCTGTACATACCTCTATCCCTCTATCACATGCATTATTCCTCCAACTGGCCAATAAGGTATCTTTCCATTCTTTAATTAATGATTCCCACTTTTTCCCACAATTTTTCTTCCAAAGTAGGTTTACCGCCTGTTCACAAGAGGCCACATCCCAGGTCCCACCCAGGGGCCCAATCTTGTCCCCTAATCGTTTGTTAAGTGCAGAACTTAATTTCCATAATCATTTTCCTGATCAGGTATTCTCTCACACATTCTCTGAAAGCGAGTCCCCTTTCCTGCTGTATCAAGGGATTGTTCCATTATACTCCCTTGTTATCTACTTCTTTTATAACAGTACTGCGGAGGTGAGAAATTTACCGAGTCTGCCCCCTTCCTCTATCATATTCTAACTTTAACCGGCCATATCATAAGGAGGCAGTTCTCTAGATCGAATCCGTCAGGTAGTGGCGACCACTTCACCTGACTGGGGTCCCAAGTCCCGACTCTTTATCTCAGGAACAATACAGAATAGCCAATGTCACCTGCAGCACAACCTCATAAAAAAACAATTTCTTACCTTGTGATCCTGGTCCGGATATTCGTTGGATCCCGTCAAGGTACCAGTCCCGCCCCCTTGACCTGTCCGTCCTCCCTGGACTGACCTATCTCCTCCCTACACCACCCCCCCCCCCCCACTACACTCACCTTTACTGGCTCCATCCCCGCCTCTTCGACTTGTCTGCCTCCTCTCCACCTATCCTCTCCTCTATCCGCCTCCCCGCAATAATAACCAAAAATGAATCCCCCTCGTCCTCACATACCACCCCACCAACCTCCGGATCCAACGCATCATCCTCCGACACTTCCGCCATCTGCAATCAGACCCCACCACCAAAGACATTTTTCCCTCCCCACCCTTATCTGCCTTCCGGAGGGACCACTCCCTCCGCGACTCCCTTGTCCGCTCCACACTCCCCTCCAGCCCCACCACACCTGGCACTTTTCCTTGTAACCGCAGGAAGTGCTACACCTGCCCCCACACCTCCTCCCTCACCCCAATCCCAGGCCCCAACAAGACTTTCCACATCAGGCAGATGTTCACCTGCACATCTGCCAATGTGGTATACTGCATCCGCTGTACCCGTTGTGCCTTCCTCTACATCGGGGAAACCAAGCGGAGGCTTGGGGACCGCTTTGCAGAACACCTACGCTCGGTTCGCAACAAACAACTGCACCTCCCAGTCGCGAACCATTTCAACTCCCCCTCCCATTCCTCAGATGACATGTCCATCCTTGGCCTCCTGCAATGCCACAGTGATGCCACCCGAAGGCTGCAGGAACAGCAAATCATATTCAGCCTGGGAACCCTGCAGCCCAATGGCATCAATGTGGATTTCACAAGCTTCAAAATCTCCACTCCCCCAACCGCATCCCAAAACCAGCCCAGCTCACCTCCACCTCCCTAACCTGTTTTTCCTCTCACCTCAAGCCCCACCCCCATCTCCTACCTACTAACCTCATCCTGCCCCCTTGACCTGTCTGTCCTCCCTGGACTGACCTATCTCCTCCCTAACTCGCCACCTACACTCACCTTTACTGGCTCCATCCCCGCCTCTTCGACTTGTCTGCCTCCTCTCTACCTATCCTCTCCTCTATCCATCCTCTATCCGCCTCCCCCTCTCTCCCTATTTATTTCAGAACCCTCTTCCCCTCCCCCATTTCTGATGAAGGGTTTAGGCCCGAAACGTCAAGTTTTCCTGCTCCTATGATGCTGCTTGGCCTGCTGTGTTCATCCAGCCCCACGCCTGTTATCACTGGGCGAGGGGCAAATTGTCTGTCTGAACATATGGAGTGGTCTGAGGTCAAATACCTCGGGGCGCCCTACCACTCTATTATGCTCGATTCAAACTCTTGGTCACTTATTCAGCCCAGAGAAATGTTCCCTTTGTTGAGATCCGAGTCACGGCACCAAAATGTTGACTCAAAAACTTCCGGACCCCACAGAAGTTCCATTAACTTCTTTATTCTAGTTTAACCGGCGAGAGGTTCGGAGTCAACACCACAGTAACAGTCAAGCCCTCACTTTGTGGACTCTCGTCGGACCTCTGTGTATAGCATAAAAGCAGTACAGTTTATAGCCCTTGTTATCACAGTTGTTTCAGTGGCGGGAGTCCGGAAGGAGGCGCGAGGGCAGCCTGGGAAGGTGAGCTTCTCCTTCAAAAACTTACCTCGTGAATAGGCGGAGTGCGCATCGAGCAGGAGCAGACACGGGACGGCTGAGTTAGTGAGGGAATATATTTGGGCGGTTGCCCCGGCTGTGGGAAGAAAAGCTGCAACCTTCAGCTTGTTACAAACACAGAATTTATGGTACACTGTTATTTCAGCAAAACTTTTAACTATTGCTTCCCCAATACTTTATCATGGGAACTGAAAAGAGTGACTAACTGACTGAATTGGAGAAAATTTCTGCTCATCCAGTACAGGATGTCAGACAATCTTTCTGATAATTTAGCACCAGTGCAGAGTCAGAGTCCTAGAGATAAAAAGCATGGAAACAGACCCTTCAGTCCAACTTGTCCATGCTGACCAGATATCCTATATAAATCTAGTCTCATTTGCCAGCATTTAGCCCATATCTCTCTAAACCCTTCCTATTCATATACCCGTCCAGGTGCCTTTTAAATGTTGTAATTGTACCAGCCACCACCACTTCCTCTGGCAGTTCATTCCATACATGCACCACCCTCTGTGAAAAAGTTGCCCCTCAGGTCCCTTTTATATCTTTCCCCTCTCACCTCAAACCTATGCCCTCTAGTTTTGGACTCCCCCCACCCTGAGGAAAAGACCTTGTCTATTTACCCTGTCCAGAGAAAATAGCCCAGCCTGTTGAGCCTCTCCCGATAGCTCAAGTACTCCAACTCTGGCAACATCCTTGTAAATCTTTTCCAAACCCTTTCAAGTTTCACAACATCCTTCCTATAACAGGGAGACCAGAATTGAAGGCAGTAATCTAAAAGTGGCCTAACCAATGTCCTGTACAGCTGCAACATGACCTCCCAACTCCTATACTCAATGCACTGACCAATAAAGGCAAGTGTACCAAACACCTTCTTCACCGTCCTGTCTACCTGTGACTCCACTTTCAAGGAACTATGAACCTGCACCTCCAAGGTCTCTTTGTTCAGCAACGCTGCCCAGGACCTCACCACTAAGTGTATAAGTCCTGCCCTGATTTGCCTTTCCAAAATGCAGCATCTCACATTTATCTAAATTAAACTCCATGTGACACTCCTCAGCCCATTGCCCCATCTGATCAAATCCTGTTGCACTCTGTGGTTACCTTTGCTGTCCACTATACCTCCAGTTTTAGTGTAAATATATTGCTGTTCCTTCAGTGTCACTGGGTTAAAGTCCTGGAATTTTCTCCCTAATGGCATTGTGTCTCTACCATTGTGGGACTGCAATGGTTCAAGAAGGCAGCTCACCACCACCTACTCAAGGGCAACTAGGGACAAACAATAAATGCCTGCCCAGCCAGTGATGCCCATGTCCCATGAATGAATTTTAAAAAAGAACTCTCTAGCCCAGGCAACATCCTGCCAAATCTCTGTACCCTCTCTCGTGCAAACATAACTCTCCAAGTGGATTCTAGAACTGCACACAAGACTCTAGCTGTGGCCTTACCTGCTCTTAAACTCTATGTCTTAGCTAATAAAGGCAATATCCTCTATGCCTTCCCTCACCTACATTGGCTGGCCTACATAATCTGGCAACTCCAGGACTCGATACTTTTCACTTCAGTATGTTAAAGGATGTCGGTGAGGAAATTGCATGTGCTTTGGTCATATAATTCAAAACTGCTGATTCAGGAACTGTCCCTTCATTTGGAAAATTATTAATGTCATTTCATTATTTAATTAGAGTAGGAGAAGGAAGCAAGTAACTTGTAGGCCTATTAGTCTGTTATAGGGAAGTTACGAGAATGTGAAATTCGAGGCAGAGGGACTGAGCATGTTGACATATAAACTAATCAGAGAGATTCAGCGTGGATTTATAATGAGCAGCTCATGTCCCCACCCATGGCCAATCTCTCTCCCACTTCCACCCTCTTTGCTCAAGTCACCATGCTCACGAAGTGAGCCTACAGTGTTATTACAACGTATGGGCATTGCGGAAAAATCCAGTCCATCTCTCTAGCCTCAAAGCTGCTTAAGGTCACCCACCACAGCCATCTAAATAGTTGTCAGTTGAAGCTCAGCAGCCTTTTGTCTGACAAGCTGTAGGCATAGGGGAAGTGTTCCATGTACAAGTGCGGCAAGACCGAGATAATATTCAGGTTTAGGCCGTCAAGTGGTAAGTAACATTCATGCCACACCAGTGCCAGGCAACAGCCGTGTCCAGTAAGAGAGAATCTAACAGTTGCTCCTTGAATTTCAATGGTATTACCATCATTAAATCCCCCACTATCAACATGCTGGGGGCCAGAAACTGAACTGGACTAGCCACATAAATACAGCAGCTACAAGAGCAGGTCAGAGGCTAGAAATTCTCCAGCAAGTAACTCACCTCCTGACTCCCCAAAGCCTGTCCACCATCTACAAGGAACAAGTCTCAGTAGCAGCAGTGTGTACTATCTACAAGATGCACTGCAGAAATTCACCAAAGATCCTCAGACAGCATTTTCGAAACCTATGGCAGTTCCATCTAGAAGGACAAGGGCATAAGACATATTGGAACACCACCATCTCTAAGTTCCGCTCAAACCACTCCCTATCCTGACTTGGAAGTATATTACCATTCCTTTACTGTCGCTGGCTCAAAATCCTGGATTACCCTCCCTAACAGCGTTGTGGGTCAACCCACAGCAGGAGGACTGCAGTGGTTCAAGAAGGCAGCTCACCACCACCTTCTCAAGGGCAATTAGGGACGGGCAATAAATGCTGGGCAGCCGGCGATATCCACATCCCACAAGTGAATAGAGAAAAAAAGAGTATGATGGAATACTCCCCACTTGCCTGGATGGGTGCAGCTCCAGCAACACTCAAGAAGCTTGACACTATCCAGGACAAAGCAGCCCATTTGATTGGCATCCCGTCCACAAGCATTCACTCCCTCCACCACTGACGCTCAGTAGCAGCAGTGTGTACTATCTACAAGATGCACTGCAAAAATATACCAAAGATCCTGAGACAGCACCTTCGAAACCCACGACTACTTCCATCTAGAAGGGGACAAGGGCAACAAATACATGCCTGCAAATTGCCCTCCAATTTCAAGATTGTCAGCAAGAGAGCTAGGAGTGGATAGGGAGAAACTTCTTTACCCAGAGTTGTTAGGATTTGGAATGCCCTGCCTTTGAGAGCAGTGGAGGTTTCAAAAGAGAGCTGGATGTACATTCGAAAGTGATGAATTTAGAGGGCTGTGGAAATAGGGCTGGAAAATCGGAAATAGCTAGGTAGCTTTTCCGGGAGGGGGTACAGACACAATAGGTCAAATGTCCTCCTTCTGCACTGTAAATTCTATGATTCGATTACAGCAGGTCGGGATACAATTGGCAGATGCAGGTAAAAGTTTTTCTTACAGTTATTCAGCAGACAGAACAAATCCAAAAGGGTATTAGGGCAATCAAAATGACTAGTCAGTGGATTGACTTCTGGGACTGGGGCTCAAATGTGCAGATAGACCCTTGGGTATGTCTCCTATCCACACCTGGTTGTATTGTTCAACCTGTTAACTTTAATCTCCTTCATCATCCTCATGGTTAAATTTGTCTGCTAGAAGAAGGAACTCATCCAAAAATTAACTATGGACTCTATGCTCCTGCAGCAGGAGCCAAGAAATTAATGAACCCAGACTGTGTCATGAAATGACAATGTAAATTGTTCCGCGATATGAATTTTACTCTATTGAGTGCTGCTAATTACCAAAGAAGCTTGAAGGTAAGCCAGTATATATAAATGGTGGCTAATTCTCAATTTATGTACTAAAAGTTATTTGTATATAATACTGTTAAGTTTATTGCTATGTGTAAGGAAGATAGCTAGTGTCTAGGGGACTATTGTCTATGTACAGTGGGGAATACAGTAATTCAGGGAGTTAGGCTATCTGTCTGAGACTTGATACATGCCCGCATGAAAGCGCGGTCTGAGTCAATGATCTTATTTTCACTAGACACTTCAAGGGATCAACAGGACCACAGACCCAAAATTGGACATTCTAAATTGGCCCGCAGCCAGAGAACTCAGGCCTGAAAGCAAATTGGCCAAACTGAATTAAACAGCAGCCAGCAGCTATCAGCTACAGAAAACAGTGAAAACCAAGGTCAAAGAGGTCACAAAGGTTCAGGGGAACCAGTTACAACCAGCCCAAGGGTTGTGTATTGGAGAAGTGTCAATCAGACTTTCTGGTATCTTGACTGCTGTGCACTTTACCCCTCCCTGGCATGGCCACAGTGAAGACTATTAGCATGACCTTACTGGATGATTTGAACCTAGCTCATTCTGGAAGGTCTGGTCCAAGGAGGATGAAGTCTCAGTGAATACTCAATCAGGCCCAGCAGTGGAGCTCTGACTATCTAGAGAGAGAGAGAGAAAGAAAGAAAGATCTGCCCTGACTTGTGAGATCCACTTTGTGAAAGAGAGCCAGCCCCACGCCAGAGACAGAGGAAATTCCAATGGCCCAGCTCAAACACGTGGATTGTTGCAGGTAAAATGCTTTCTCAGACAGATAAAGCTAGATAGAGACTAAATATCGAGAATTTCAGAAATGCTGACATGGTATTTCCAATAAGGAATATTCTGTTAATAAAATCGAGTTGAACTGCAAATCGAATTCTGTGTCCCTTTGTCCGTCTCACTAACAAGAGCACTTGGGTAAAGTGTTTTTAATACATAAACTAGTTGAAGTGTCTAAAGCAGAGACAACATCATAGAGGCCCTTCACACCAGGAGGAACAGCCACATCTCCCTCCCAGGAGTGAAGCAGGATGAGAGTGCACTGGGTTTTACCTGCAGGTTTGGGACCACCATCCCAGCAGTGGTATGAGTATTTCATCCTGCTCCAGCCCTTTGTACTACCTTCATTCCAGCTAGGCTGCCAAGTCACAGGCTGGGTCCTGGACAACAACAGCTATCCCCTTAGAAATGGTTCATGACTCATGTCAGGAACCAATGCACAGATACAGAGCAGTCCTAGAATGAGGAACAAAGAATGCCATTAGCCAATGCTTACATCACTTGGTCTATTTTGAAGGAGATACTCTGAACTAGTCTCCAGATTTGTGGTTTCTGCATTCTCTAATTTCACCGTTATGAGGCACCAGCCCTAATTACTGCCTGGACAAACAAGTGCAGGAGGAGTGGGAACTGGAGATGGAGGAACAGGACAATGAACAGGAGAAGGGAGAGAGGTAACAAGGTGTGGGGTTGGATGAACACAGCAGGCCAAGCAGCATCATAGGAGCAGGAAAGCTTGACGTTTCGAGCCTAGACCCTTCATCAGAAATGACCAGGTATTGACCTTCACTATTGAATTTTCCAGGGAGCCACTTCTCAAAGAGCAATCCACATGAACCAACACTTCCTTCTCCAATAAATAATCCTTACCAGGATCCAATTGCTTTTCTTCACTTCAACCTTATTGGTCTTCCCTCACCACTACAGATATAAATACCAACACCAAACCAAGGACAACAAAACATTATAACTCAATTCCATTTGTGACTAATAGTTAACAGAAATAGTAATCTATGTGCAAGTCTTTGGTGTCTCTCTTTTGTTCTCTTTTCCCTATCCCTGGTTGTCCTATGAAGTGCTATTTTTTATTCATTCATGGGATGTGGCTGTTGTTGATTGGCCAACATTTAGTATCCATCCCTAGTTGGCCTCGAAAAGGTGGTGGTGAGCTGTCTCTTGAACCCCTATAGGTACACCCATCATGCCCTTAGGGAGCAAGTACCCAGGATTTTGAACCAGTGAAGGACCGGCAATATATTTCCAAGTCAGGATGGTGAGTGTCAAAATTGTTCATAATTTTGAAAACTTCGTTAAGTTCATCTCTTAATTTTTTCTGCTCCAAGGAGGATAAGCCTAATTTGTTTAATTTTTTCCTTGTGTCTAAAATCTCTCATTCCTGGTATCGTTCTGGTGAGATCTCCTTTTTACTCTCTCCAGGGCTTTAACATCCTTCCCTAAATAAAGTGCCCAGAACTGACCACAATGATCCAAATATGGGCTGACCAATGATTTGTAGAGGTGTAGCATCATTTCTGAAGAAGGGTCACTGGACCCGAAACGTTAACTCTGCTTTCTCTCCACAAATACTGCCTGACCTGCTGAGGTTTTCCAGCAATTTCTGATTTTGTTTCTGATTTTCAGCATCTGCAGTTCTTTGGTGTTTTTTGTAGCATTGCTTCCTTGCTTTTATACTCTATGCCTCTATTTATAAACCCCAGGATCCTATAAGCCTTCTCAAAGTTACAACAATGAGCCTGTATTGTTTCTCCGTATTTCTTCTACCAAAATGCATTACCTCACACTTCTCACAATAACCCCTACAAGTTTGTTTGAGTTCATCACTGATATTGACAAAGCTCTCACTTCTCCTATGGATGTCTGGGCTTGATTAGGCCTGCCATCCCTAGTATGCGTAGCCAAATACAAAAGGTGGTGTTTTGGATGTTACATGTGAAGGTCCCATACTGGTAGTGTTTTGGGGAAGTTGTGATGCAGTGTTCTCCCTTCCCCTTGTGTGCTTTCCTGGTGATGTCTGTGTTCAGTCTCCGGATCTCTACAGTACAAGTTAGAACGGCGTTTGTCCAAAAACCACACAAGGCATGTTCATTTGAATATACGGGGTAGGAGTACATAGTTATTTCTTTTGTCTGCTGACATTTATCCAGAGTGGTATTAACGAGTCTTCCCTCTTTCTCAACAGCATACAGAAGGTGCTGTCATATTCAAACCATGCTCCCTCTCAGATAATGCTGACGTTTTCCAACTTGAAGACTTGATTTGGTGTTATGTTCAAGATCGAGGTTTGCCCTCAACCATTTGATCATCCATTGGCCATAGATACTGCACAGAGACCTATTCTGCTGCCTTCTGTCATCATCTGTCTTTCCTTGGATGATCTCATTGATGGTCCCGGTGTGCCCTCTAGCACAGTTACATTATTGGTCTGCCTGATTTTATTTTATCCACCCCTTGGCATCTTGTCGACTGTTCAGATTAATTTTATCCAAGGGCTGTTTAACTTGCTCATTTAAAATTCTGAGCTTATTATCCAAATTAGTAAAATTGAGGGTATTGACTGTGGACACTCCTGCTCCGTAAGCTGTTGCCAAATTATTCAACATGACTCTTTTACAAATCCTGCTGGCCTGGGTCCGGCCTCCTCCCATGTCAATCTCTGTTTGGCGTCCTAGTAGCTGATGGGTCAAATACAGGTATAATTTCTGAAGTTGGGAGGGGCACCACTCTGGCAGCTGGGGTCCGGATTTATCTAACACCACAGGCACCAATTCATGGTGTATGTTGTCCTACAGGGTTTTACCTGTGTGTTTTAAAACCAGCACATTTTGTGGTCCTGGGGTCATCCTTGAACAAACATGTGCACTTCTGGCTGGTTTTAGCCCTTTTTCGTATAGGACATAGTTCCCCCTTTAACCTTCCTGGGCTATCATTGCCCAATTTTATAGCCCTTTCTCCAGGCTGGTAGCCAAACATCCCATTTCCGTACAGCTGTTTGTGGAAAAAACTCCACCTGTCACCCATGGTGTCTGTTGTTAGGTAGCAATACTCTGAGCTGCTTTTTGTCTTTCTATGCCCAACCTGCTGGTTGTTACACCCAAACATCCTGGATTGTTGGGATGGACCCACAAAGCACAATCCTCACATTCGGAGATAACAAGAACTGCAGATGCTGGAGTCAGAATTGATACAGTGTGGAGCAGGAGGAACACAGCAGGTCAGGCAGCATCAGAGGAGGAGGAAAGTCAACGTTTTGGGTTGCGACCCTTCATCAGGACAGGAGAGGGGGAAGGGAGTTCCAAAATACATAGAGGGAGGAGGGGTGGGGCTGGGGGATGGGAGGTGAGATGGTGATAGGTGGATGCATGTAGGGGTAGTGGGGATTGGTCAGTGGGATGGGTGGGGTGGATAGGTGGGAAAGAAGATGGACAGGTTGTGTCAGGTCAAGGAGGTGGGGATGAGAGGGAGGGTTGGATAGGGGATAAGGCCGGGGGTGGGGAGATTTTAAAACTGGCGAATTATATGTTGAGGCCATTGGGCTGTAGGGTCCTGAGGCAGAATATGAGGTGTTGTTCCTCCAGTTTGCGTGTGACATCATTGTGGCACTGGAGGGGGCCCAGGATGGACATGTCACCCAGGGAGTGGGAAGAGGAATTAAAATGGTTGGCAACCAGAAGGTGTGTTGATTATAGTGTACAGAGCACAGATGCTCCACGAATCAGTCACCAAGTCTGTGCCTGGTCTCACCAATGTAGCGGAGGCCACATCGGGAGCAACGGATACAGTAGTTGCGACTTTAACTTTTTCAATCTCATGTTGGAATGTCAAATCGTCTGTAGCATGGGCTCTGTTTTCTTTGCCTGCTCTGTAGGTTTGTGCATTTTTCAGTCAGCTCATCCACAGCTTTTTGGGCTGTATCCTGATCACTGACTGTGTGTTGCGCCTCCTGGTATACTCTATTGCACTGGGTCTGAAACTGTCCCAAGTCTATGGCTCACTTGGTTCCTCTGCTTTGCTGCTTTGACTCTTACCTTCTCCAGCTGCTGCTACATTTCTTCCAGTTCCTGACTTAGCTTCACCTTCTCCTGTTCTTACTTCTCAGCTGCTCCATGTGGTTGGCTATCGTTACAGCCTTGTTAGGTTTTAAAGCACTCTTCCTTTCAGCTTTCCATGCCACATTTCAGCATTTCTGTCCCACAGGTCCCAGACCCGATATTAGCTGACTGCAATGGTTGACTCACCTGTGCCACTTATTTAGGTACTTTCTTACTACCTTCTCCCACACTGGGCCCTGTGCCATTCCTCCTATTGGTTCCTTTTAAATTACTGCTCTCTCTTGTGGGTCCCTGACCTTATATTTGCTACATTTTTTTACACTTCTTTGCAACTCTGGGTCCCAGACCCTTTTCACTAGCTCTTACCTACTGGGTCTCTGACCCTACTCTAGCTTCTCTGTATCCACATATGTCCTCTGACCCTGTACTGACCTATGGCTGTTTGTCCTCCTTACATTGCAAACACTTGGTTTATGGCCCAGTCACTGGTTGGAAACCTTCACCCACATGAATCCTCACATACACATGGGGGAACTCCCCTTCCAATTCAGGCTCTGGCTTGATGTCTGAGAGTTCAAGGTTTGTGGGGTTTGACTTTGGAGGTTATACAAACACATCTAATTGAACAGCACACAGGAACACAGATGTTGTCTCTGCTCTGTACACTTCGACCAGTTTATGTACTAAAAAACACTTTAACCAAGTGCTCTTGTCAGTGAAACAGATAAAGGATCACAGAATTCAATTTGCAATTCAACTCTATTTTATTAACAAAATCTGCTTTATTGAAAACACCATGTGTGAATTTCCAAAATTCTCTCAATATTTACCATCTAGCTCTATTTGTCTGAGAGACCATGTTGCCTGCAACAATCTACATGCCTGAACTGGAATATCCTCCCTCTCTGTGGGTCTTGTTGGTCAGGGTGGATCTTCTCTCTCTCTCTAGATGGTCGGAACTCCACAGCTGGGCCAGATTGAGTCTTCACGGAGTCTTTATTCTCCTTGGCCCAGACCTTCCAGAATGTTCTGTGGCCGTTGGGCAATGGGGTCGTGAGCTAGGTTGCACCAACACTTTTCACTGTGGCCATGCCAGAAAGAGGTAAAGTGCACATACTCAGGCAGTCAAGATGCCAGAAAGTCTGATCAACACTTCTCCAATACACAACCCTTGGGCTGGTTGTAACTGGTTCTCCCTGAATCTGTGACCTCTTTGACCTTTGTTTTCACTGTTCTCTGTAGCCGATAGCTGCTGGCTGCTGTTTAATTCAGTTTGGCCAATTTTATGTCAGGCCTGAGGCTGAGGGCCAATTTAGAAAGTCCAATTTTGGGCCTGTGGTCATCTGACTACAGTGACCTCCCAGATACAACAGGAGTCTGTGAATTGTCAAATGTTCCTTGTGTCACCTGCTGCAACCCAGAAGGCGCCTAAAGCTAAAAATGAAGGTCCACACAGTGCTGCTGACAGTCTCAGCAAGTCCCATTCCCACCCTTACTGACAGTAGATGACAGAGCACTGTGACAAACTCCTTGGGGAAATGATACTGCTCCTCAATGAGGTCCAGGAAGGAAGTGCCGCTTGAACAGCCACAGCGGGCCTGGCCTCTTGCATAATGCTTCCCTCATCCACGAAATCCTTCCTCTGCCCCATTACCACCTCCTCCCCATCCCTTTTACTCTGCCTCCTTCTTCATGTGTCCTCCAGCATCTTGCCCTCCCTGCACCCCATCCCTTCCTCCTGGTCACTTCTCCCTGCACCCCTCCCCATGTTTCCTGGAGCTGGGATACACTGTTGCATTAGAACATGGAACAGTACAGCACAGTACAGGCTCTTCGGCCCATGATGTTGTGCCAACATATTATCCTACTCTAAGATCAAACTATTTCTATTTACCAAATCTGCAAGTGCAATGCACCCAGAGATCTCCAGAGCCTGCAAATAGAAAATCTCTCTCTCCATTTTCCCCAATGTGAGCGCAAAGGCAAAAAACACCCATTAAAGATTAAAAATAATTCTAACAAAAAACCTAGGTCCATCAGATCAGCCCGTCATCATTACCGAAATCAAAAGGAACTGAGACAGACAATTTAACCTACCCTTGAAATCTGGACTTCTGATCTTTAGCATTTTGTTCCATTTATATTTTTCCAACCACATTTACGTCAAACCATCTGTCTCTTGTCTGTTTTATTTGCGAATCAAAGATAAAGGTAAAGTCGTCATAGTCCTACCAGACTAGAGGGCTGCTCTCACCACAAAGATGCATGACTAGTGATGGTTTAACCTGAGGGTCACCATGCCTCAGGCAAGGGAAAGAGGTTGAGAAGGAGATGGTAACCTCAGCTGGTGTGGGAAATGAACCTGTGCTGTTGGCACCACTCTGCATTGCAAACCAGCTGTCCAGCCAACTGAGCTAACCAACCCCACCCCAGTGAATTTTGTGCACGTGCATGTGCATTTGAAGGGACATTATTCAAACTGTAAGGTAGCAGATTAGTAAACCTAAACCGAACTGCCCTTCTGAGGTTTTGCTGTCTGGTGTGCCAAAGCATTGACTTGCAGTACTGGAGGTCATGGACATGCACCGAAAAGAAATTAGAGTATTGGTAGTCAGTCAGTCGGGTAAATTGATCATCGTGGTGGTTTACTTGGGATTTTTATACATTTTGTGGCATCAATTGTCAGCATACTCTTTATGTATAAATCATGACACGTCCCAGCATCCTACAGCTGTGGTGTGCTGATTGCATTGCTGCTCATGGTCTCCTAGACCTAAGGTGTATTGGTTGCATTGCTGCCCAGTTTCCCAGGGCGGGGGTGTACTAGCTGTATTACCACCCTCCCTCACTCACTCCAGATAACTCAGCACAGACCAAAGAGTGTGCCTCAGACCTCATCTTGGGTTCAGATATGGTTTCAAGGTCCCCCCCAAGAGATTTGAGCACCTAAATTGGTCTGGCATTAACGGCAGCATTGACAAAGTGCAGCACCGTTAAAGGTGCCACCTCACAGATGCTAAATCTAAGTTCTGCCTGCCCTCTCAGATAGTGCAAAAACGTTCCATGCCATGATATGAAGAGGTACAGATAGTTATCCCTGAAGACTAGATTAATTTAGGCTATCTGGTCGGCATGGACGAGTTGGACAGAAGGGTCTGTTTCCATGCTGTGCACAGGACATAGCTTTAAATTGAGGGGTGATAGATATAGGACAGATGTCAGAGGTAGGTTCTTTACTCAGGGAGTAGTAAAGGTGTGGAATGCCCTGCCTGCAACAGCAGTAGACTCGCCAACTTTAAGGGCATTTAAATGGTCATTGGATAAACATGGATGACAATGGAATAGTGTAGATTAGATGGGCTTCAGATTGGTTTCTTAGGTCGGCACAACATTGAGGGCTGAAGGGCCTGTACTGCGCTGTAATGTTCTATGTTCTATGAGTTGGTTGTGATTTATCGCTCGACAGTAAATCGTGTTTAAAAAATCTTATGGTGCACAAAAACAGAAATTGTTGGAGAAACTCAGCAGGTCTGGCAGCATCTGTAGAAAGTAAGCAGAGTTTATATTTTGAGTCCATTGACCCTTCTTCAAGGCAGATAGTAGCTAGGAAACGGTGGTACATATGCTGATGAAAGGGGTGAGGGGTAAAAGGAGTGAACAGATAGGTGGAGATGGGGCCCAGAGAGAAAGAAAAGAAGTTAGGCAGACAAAGGTATGGACAATAGTAAGGGAAGGATAATCAGATAATAATAACAACAATAATAAGCAGATAATCAGAAGTGCAGGAAATGGGTTGGACACAGCCAAAGGCCCCCTCAACAACGGTGGAAGGGAATCTTTGGTTGAGGTAAAAGGTGGACATTTCCGAGGTCCCCTGCACAAAGTGGCATTATTGGAACAGATGTGACAGGCAGGGAAACTAACAATAGAATGGAGGTCTTACAGTCCAGATAACTGTGGGAATCAGAGTTTGTAATAGATATCAGTGGCCAGCATATTCCCCAGAGATGGAAACAGATGTTGAGGAAGAGAGGAATCAGAGATGGACCAAGGTAAGGAGAGAGCAAGATGGAAACTCGATGTGAAATTGATGAATTTTTCTCCAATTTGGATGAGAAATGGAAGCAGCACCGATGATGTCATCAATATACTGGAAAAGGAGTTGTGCGTGGGGGTCGGAGTAGGACTGGATCAAGGAATGTTCCACATACCCCACAAAGAGACAGGCACAACTGTTACCTAGCATGGTGACAAGATGTCTGAATGAAAACAAGCCAGCTCGGCGAGCAAATCAGCAACCTCAGGCATAACTGTGGCCCACGAAGGTACGCACGGCCATCTCTTTGACCTGAAGAAAGTGAGAGAATTTAAAGGAGAAGTTGTTCAAAGTGGGGACATGCTTGGCCAGGAAGAGGGGGGTGGTGGTGGTGGAGGAGGTGGGGGTGGGGTCGGTTCAAGCCTTCTTTCCAGGAGAAGCAGACAGCCGAGACCATCCTGACTGAGGGATGGATATGTCGAGGGATTGTACGTCCATAGTGTAAAGGAGATGGCTGGAGCCTGCAAACTAGAAATTTTGATACTGACAAAGTGTCAGAAGAATTGCGGATGTGAGTGGGATGGGACAGGACAAGACAAATTTAGGAAGAAATGAGTTCTTTGGGGCAGGAACAGGCATAAACAAAGGGTCTGTCTGGACAGTCCTGTTTGTGGACATGGGGAAGGAGTTAGAAGTGGGCTGTAAGGGGTTGGAGAGGAGGGAATTGTGATCCCCAGATCAGTATACAGTTGTTTCATGATGGTCCTGTAATGTGCCCTGGGACACTTTACTATGGTAAAGCTGATAAAGTCAGTGCTTTTACATGCATATATTTTATTAAAATCTTAGAATACAGAGAATAGAATACACAATTATAACTTCATGCAACACTATTGATCATTTATGTCTTTTGTCTTGGCTTTTTATAGCTCAATTTTAGAGCTCAATTAAGTTACATCTTGGCATTTTGAGAGCTGGTGATGCAATTATCCAGTGTAGAAGGAGTCAAACAAAGCCAGAAGCAGAACCAGCCAGCAACAGATTTAAGTCCTCTCATTGTAAAATTCTCTTCTGCGTTATAAAGAGGTTACATGGATCTCAATAATAGCACCATTTACAGCTGGACAGAACATGGACATAGTCTTCAGATAGAATGTTGAGAGGTCAAAAGGATAGTTTCTCTTCAAAGCCTGTGTATATGTGGAAAGATGAGCTATGGTAGCCAATTTCCTTAAAAATTACATGGCGAACTGAATGAAAGCCAGATAGAAGGCACCTTCACTGGCAGGCAGGAGGGAATTCAGATGCCTTGCAGAATGTCCATGCCTGAATGTGTTAAGAGCTCTCCATCCCATAGTGCAAAGGCTGGAACTAGTGGCATCTTGAACTCAGCTGTTATTGTGCTAATAACTGCCACTTTCTCAACATCTATTAAACTAAACTTGTTGTCTTCACAGTCCAGGAGAAAGCCCACTCGATCAGGCTTTCCAAAGAAGCCAACTGGTACCATCTCATTGGAAGACATGGAATACCACTTCCTCCGGAGATAGGCATAAACCCAGGAACAATCACTGGCACCAATACATTCTTCTCGTGACATGTTTGCCTCTGCCACTCCAATTCGGAACTCCTGAGACCGTTTCACTGTTACCTCCCAGTAATGTTTCCCAGTTGAAAGAGTCACATCAGCCAAGACCACAGCCCACTCTCTGAAGCGCTCAGGGTTTTTTGGAACTTTACTTGGGTCGATGCCGATCGTACGGTATATAACTCCTGTCTCTTTTTTGAAAAGGTCCAAGCAACTATGCGCTGTCTTCTCATCCAATTTGAAATTTAAGTCTATAAATTGAAAAAAAAATAATGCTACACACTGCTCCCCATATTGCTTAACAGACATTCTCAGTTAGCCAGCAGCAAGCAATCCCTTTTAAGTACACAGATTTGTTACCAAATTTGTTCTCAGCTTCAGGTATGAACATGTGACACTCAGTGTGGGGTGGGGGAGATAGAGACTGCAAGTTGGGGGACAGGGATAATGAATACAGATGATAGAAATGGGAAGAGAGGTTTATCAAGGACTTAAGGGAGATGGTTACACAGGGATTGTGGAGTCAGAAGAAATGGCCTAAGGTAAGGAACGAGAAGATTGGTGGATAGGGGTTAGTGAGAAGATTGTTAGGGTGTTAGGAGGATGGGTCACAGGGTGAGGAGTTGTGAACAGGCTTGGGGGAAGGAGAAAAAAAAAGTCAGAATACAAAGGCTTTTAGCTTGGTGGATGTGAGACAGGGATACAAAGGTCCAGGTGGGGAAGGAAGAAAAGGAGAATGGGCTTGACACGCATTCAGTATCTCTCTGAGCTTGGAGATGCAGCTGCAGCAGTGGGATGATCAGAATTCCACCTAGGGGGTAGGATAGCGAAGAGAAAAACTAGGGGATCTTGTTGTGGACAGATAGTGAGAGATTGTTTCCACTAAGACCCCTTAAGGTGGATGGAGATGTTTCCATGGCCATAGACAGCAAGGGACTTTGTGCAGTGTCCTGGTTATTATTACTCAACTGGCAACGATAAAACAAACCACAATAATGTTAACTCTCTTATTTTATCTACAAATGCTGTCTGACTTGAATGTTTCCTATTCCTATTTTAACTATAACAGATGAGCTTGGCATTATTTTCACTGTTGTTATGGGATTTGCTGTATACCTATTGTTAACATTACAATGTGACATTTCAGAGTGCAAGATGTACATAAAGAACAGGCACTCACCTGACCAGGGAGACCATTTTAGTGAGAATATTGGGGTCCGGCACTGCTCCAACAGCCACTCTTGGCTGGAACCAGGTGGAAGGCCAGAGCCACTTCTCGTCCCTTTACATTGGGCAGAATCTTTCTAGGGTGAATCAAAATGGACTCCTGACTCCATTAGTGACACCCAGTCAACATGCCCAGGCAATCTTACCAGAGGCAGTCAACTGACAGTTTGGTCTGCCTCCAGGGGTGCATTAACACATCCTACTGAACCAATGAATGGGTCCACAGAGCTATTCAGCTGGCAGTCCCACTGGGACAGGCAGGTGCTGCTGCAGCAAGCAGGAGGAAGCGAGGGTACCTTGAGATAGCAGGACAACAGATGATGAAATTAAAATGATTTATGGTGGGGGATTTCCTGCTTTGACAGGCCAGCTTGTTGCTGCAGCTGTAGCCCTGCTACAGAAGTGGTAGTGGTAGTAGAGTGGTTTTGCTGAGAGTCTGCCTCCAAGAACTTGTCAGGCTTTGCCTGCAGCCTGGATTCATTTGCTGCTGGTAACACCCTGGCAGTGTCTCCAAAGGAACTGGCACTAATTGGCTACACACTGCTGCCAAACTATTTCAATTACTCAATCAACTCTGGTTTAAGGTGGGAAATGTTGGGTCCCTTTTTCAAAATTCTACCCATTGAGTATCTGTCTCTCTCTATCCCCCAGAAACTCACCCTGTCACTACACACAAACCAACCTATGAACTCCCATCCCAGTACCAACTTCACAATCCCACATGATTGCCACCAACCACACCCCTATTAACCTTACTCTCCCACTGATCCCATTTCACTTCATTTCAGCTCTGATGAGTTAATTGCTTACAGATTCACAAATACAGCACTAGTTGGTCATGGGAAACATTTTGGTCATCAGATGAAATCTTGGACTGAGTTTGTCTCTGAGATTTGGCGGTGATATTTGTTTAACTTCAGTAGGGGATTTAGTGTTTGGCAATAACAATCAGAGCTCACATAAAACAAGAGTGCAGAAAATCACTCCAATCACCATCTCAAGGGGCAGCTATTTGGAAACTGGTGAAATTTTTGTATCTCTGGAGATGTATAAGCAATTAGGAAGCACTTTAACACACAATGGGTGGTAGATATTTGAAACTCTCTTCCACAAACAGCAGTGGATGCTGGATCAGTCATTAACTTTTAATCTGAGATAGATATATTTTTGTTAAGCAAAGTTATCAAGAGATATGGACCAAAGGCAGGCATGTGGAGTTAGGCCACAGATCAACCATGATCTCATTGAATGGTGGAACAGGCTCAAAGGGCTGAATGGTCTACTGCCCAAGTTGTGTGTCTGCCTCTGGGTAGTCTCTTATTGCTTCTTTCCCATTTGGCCTTCAGATTTTTTACTTGTGCAAAAATACAAACCTTACAGTACAAGTTGAATTGATGATATCGATCTTGTCTCTGTCCCAGCATCAAAAGTTCATTATAACAAGGTGTGGAGCTGGATGAACACAGCAGCCAAGCAGGAAAGCTTGATATTTCAGGCCTAGACCCTTCATCAGAAGATGATTTTCTGATGAAGGTG
>JAHRHZ010000010.1:861047-921377 GCA_024137785.1 Ginglymostoma cirratum
TATTTCAGAACCCTCTTCCCCTCCCCCATTTCTGATGAAGGGTTTAGGCCCGAAACGTCAAGTTTTCCTGCTCCTATGATGCTGCTTGACCTGCTGTGTTCATCCAGCCCCATGCTTGTTAACACGAGGTTAGACTTTTATAATCGAAAAGCTTACCTTCCCAGGCTGCGCTCGCGATTTCTCCTGGACTCCCGCTGCTGAAAACAACTGAAAAATAAATCCTGAATCTGAACCATCAACACCCCTTCTTCCCCAGCACTCTACAGCCCACACCCCCTCCTGCCCAAAAATAGTATCAATCCTAAATCTGAACTAGCAACATCCTTTCACCATCAACACTCTGTACCCCACCGACCGAATATTGTATAAATCCTCAATCTGAACTATCAACATCCTTTCTCCCCCAGCACGCTACACCCCCCCGACCCACTACAGTATAAATCCTAATCTGAACAATCAACATCATTTCTTCCCCAACACTCTACACCCCACCACCCACGAAAAATAGTATAAATCCTTAATCTGAACTATAAACATCCTTTCTCCCCAACACTCTACATCCCATCCCCAACTATAGCATAAATCCTTGATCTGAACTATCAACATCCATTCTCCCACAGCACTCTACAGCCCACACCTCCCAGCCAAAAAATAGTATAAATCCTTGATCTGAACTATCAACATCCTTTCTCCATCACCAGTCTACACCACATCCCCCACTGTAGTGTAACTCCTTAATCTGAACTATCAACATCCTTTCTCCAGCAGCACTCTACACCCTACCCCACCAACTACAGTATAAATCATTAATTTGAAAGATCAATATTCTTTCTCCCCCAGGATTCTACACTCCACCCACGACAGTGTAAATCCTTAATCTAAACTATCAACATCCTTTCTCCACCAACACTACACTCCACACCCCCACTATAGTATAAATCTTTAATCTGAACTATCAACATCCTTTCTACGCCAGCACTCTTCACCCATCCCCACACTACAGTGTAAATCCTGAATCAGAACTATCAACACTCTTTCTCCTCCAGCACTCCACAACTCACCACCCCCAACTATAGTATAAATCCTTAAACTGAACTATCAACATCCTTTCTCCCCCAGCACTCAACACCCAACACCCCCCTCCCACTATCATATAAATCCTGAATCTGAACTATCAACATGCTTTCTCCACCAGCACTCTACACCCCACCCCGCAACTACAGCATAAATCCTTAATTTGAACGATCAATATCCTTTCTCCCCCAGGACTCTACACTCCAATCACTATAGTATAAATCCTGAATCTGAACTATCAACATGCTTTCTCCACCAACACTCTACATCCCACCCCACAACTACAGTATAAATCCTTAATTTGAACGATCAACATCATTTCTCCCCCAGCAGTCTACAACCCACCCCACCCCACACCCAACTGTAGTATAAATCCTTGATCTGAACTATCAACATCCTTTCTCCCCCAGCACTAACACACCACCCCCCAACTATAGCATAAGTCCTTAACCTGAACTATCACCATCATTTCTCTCCCAGCACTCTAACACCCAACCCCCCCACTATAGTATAATTCCTTAATCTGAACTATCAACATCCTATCTGCCCCAGCACTCTTCACCCCACCCCAACTACAGTATAAATCCTTAATCAGAACTATCAACATCCTTTCTCCACCAGTACTCTCACCCCCAACCCACCCCACAATAGTATAAATCCTTAATCTGAACTATCAACATCCTTTCTCCCCCAAAACAATCAACACGCCACCACCCCACTATAGCATAAATCCTTGATCTGAACTATCAACATCCTTTCTCCTACAGCACTCTACAACCTATCCCCACACTATAGTATAAACCCTTAATCTGAACTATTTAACATCCTTTCTCCCCCAACACTGTACACCCCTCCCCCCAACTATAGTATAAATCCTTAATCTGAACCATCAACGCCCTTTCTCCCCCAACACTGTATACCCCACCCCACACTGTGGTATAAATCCTGAATCTGAACAATCAACATCCTTTCTCTCCCAGCACTCTACACCCCACCCAACCAACTATAGTATAAATCCTTAGTCTGAACTATCAACATCCTTTCTCTGCCAGCATGCTTCACCCACCCACCCACCCACTATAGTATAAATCCTTATTCTGAACAATCAACATGCTTTCTCCCCCAGCACACAACACCCATCTCCCCCAACTATTGTATAAATCTTTAATCTGACCTCTCAACATCCTTTCTCCGCCAGCACTCTACATCCCACCCCGCCGACTATAGTATAAATCCTTAATCTGAACTATCAACATCTTTTCTCCATCAACACGCTACATCCCACACCCACAGGATAGTATAAACCACCCTTTCTCTCACAACACTCTGCACCCCACTCACCGCCCCCACTATAGTAAATATCCTTAATCTGAATTATCAACATCCTTTCTCCCCAAGCACTCTATCCCCACCTCTCCCCCCACTATACTATAAATCCTTAATCTGAAATACCAACATCCTTTCTCTCCCAACACTCTACACCCCACCCCCACTACAGTAAAATCCTTAACCTGAACTATAAACATCCTTTCTCCTCCAACACTCTACACCCCACACCCCCACTATAGTATAAATCCTTAATCTGAACCATCAACACCCTTTCTCCACCAGCACTCTCACCACCCCCCAACTCTCGTATAAATCCTTTATCTGAACTATGAACATCCTTTCTCCCCAGCACTCTACACCACCCCTCCCCCCAACTATAGTATAAATCCTTAATCTGGACTAACAACAATTTTTCTGCCCCAGCACTCTGCACCCCACCACTGCCACCTCTCCCCAGGCAACCCCCCCACCCCCTCCAAGTATAGGATAAATGCTGCCCCCTCCACATCACTTCAGCTCTGATGAAGAGTCTTCTGGACTTGAAACATTAGCTTGCTCTCTCTCCATGGATGCTACCAGACCCACTGTGATCACCAGTATTTGTTCAGTACAGATTCCATCATCTGCAGTAATTTGCTCCTCCAAAGGAGTCCTTTGTCTGAAGACAAGGATGTTGCCTCCACCACTTCAATCTATTACAGGTCATATACTTTTTTGTCTGGGGCTCAGAAGGCTGGATGGCTGGTTTGCCAAGCAGTATGATGCTGACAGTGTGGGTTCACTGGCTGAGGTTACCATGAAGGATTCTCCTCTCACCCTTACCTGTGGTGTGGTGGCCCCCAGCTTAAATCACCACCAGTTGTCTCTCTAATGAGACAGCAGTCCTGAGGATGGGTAAGACTGCAGCAACTTGGCTTTTCTGTCTAATTAAAAATGTATCATATCTAAATTGTTCCTTCATAACAACCTTGATAAACTTAAAATTTCTTACAGACAGTTGACTGTCAATATTAGGTAACTGAGATAGTAGGAACTGCCGATGCTGGAGAATCTGAGGTAACAAGGTGTAGAGCTGGATGAAATTTCTGAAGAAGGGTCTAGGCCCGAAACATCAGCTTTCCTGCTCCTCTGATGCTGCTTGGCCTGCTGTGTTCATCCAGCTCTACACCTTGTTATCTCAATATTAGGTAACTGTGGTTTTGAATCCAAAAATCTAACACTCATACTAGCCCTGTGGTTCCCCTATTTTCTCCTATGTATGCAATTTGTTTTTGCCTCTGAGGAATAAACAGTCACTTCAGCAAGTCTCTTTTATACACTAACAAAGCTCTTAAAACCTGCTATATTCTTGGCTAAATATGAGACTGTTACCCTGGCTATCAACTTTGGTCACTCTTTGCAGGTATCCAAAACATGCTGAATCCTCAGCCTTCATACTATACAACATTATAAGTCTCTTTTACCTATGGGGAGGCACAGTGGTTAGTGTCAGGGATCAATTCCAACCTTAGGTGACTTTCTGTGTGGAGTTTGCATGTTTCACCTATATCTGAGTGGGTTTCTGCTGGGTACTCTGGTTTCTTCCCACAGTCCAAAGATATGCAGATTAGGTGTGCTAAATTACCCTATAGTGTCCAGGGATGCACAGACTAGGTGGCTTAGATGTGGTAAGTGCAGGGGCCACAGGGATAGGATGGGATGCCTTTGGAGTGTCAGTGTGGATGTGATGGGCCAAATGGCCTCCTTGCAGGTATTCTATAATTTATTCTCAGGTAAAGATAAAGTCACTGCAGATGGGACCTTCATGGTGACATTAGCCAGGGTGGGAATTGAACCCATGTGGTTGGTGTCATTCTGTGTTGCAAATCAGCCATCCAGCCAACTGAGCTAATTGACAGCCCCCTCCACCCCTGCATTCACATGGAGTCTTTAATTATTTTCCATAATTATTTCTGGCACAGACCATTGTCTGATTTTGTATTACTACTATTATATTCTCTGTCCCTTACTGTCCCACTTATTCATTCGTTGGATGTGGGTGTTGTTGGTATTTACAGCCCATCCCTAGCTGCCCTGCAGAAGATGGCGCAGGCTGTCTTCTTGAACTGCTGCAGTCAGGGTGGCATAGAGGGGGCCCACAGTGCTGCTAGAGAGGGAGTTCCAGGATTTTGACTCAGCAACGCTGAAGGAAAAGCAATATATTTCCAAGCCAGGATGGTGAGAACTTGGAGGTGGGGTTGTCCTTTACCTAAAATACTACACTGCTCTATTTCCTTGTCATTTCTGTTTAGAGTTCTAAATTTCTCTCCACCTGAGCCTCTTTCCTTGCCTGTTAATGTAAAGGAATCAAAATCCCTTCTTCCCGTACCACTCCTTGAGCCACACATTTTATTCTCTAATGTAAAAACCGAAAGAACTGCAGATACTGTAAATCAGGAACAAAAGCAGAAGTTGCTGGAAAGCTCAGCAGGTCTGGCAGCATCTGTGAAGAAAAAAATCAGAGTTAATGTTTCGGGTCCAGTGACCCTTCCTCAGAACTGATGGTAGCTGGGAAAATGTCAGTTTATATGCAGAAAATAGGGAGGGGGAGGGGGATGGGGTAAGGAGTAAACAATAGGACAGAGCCCAAAGGGAGAGAAGAGCAGTTGGATGGACAAAGGAGTTGATAACAATCTGGCTGGGAGGGTGAAGAGTTGTTAATGGAGACTGTTAGTGACTAACAACAGGTGGCATGTAATGGCAGGCTATGTGCTAACAAGGCCTGGTGTGTGGGGTAGAGGCTAGGACATGGGACAGCTTAGGCCCTAAAATTATTGAACTCAATATTGAGTCCGGAGGGCTGCAGGGTCCCCAAGCAGAAAATGTGGTGTTGTTCTTCCAACTTGTGTTGAGCTTCGCTGGAACACTGCAGCAAGCCAGAGACAGAGATGTTGGCCAGGGAACAGGGTGGTGTGTTAAAGTGAGAGGCAACAGGTAGCTCAGGGTCTTTTTAGCGAGCAGAGTGTAGATGTTCTGTGAAGCCAGTCTACACCCAGTCTACACTTTGTTTCCCCAATGTAGAGGAGACCGTATTGTGAGCAGCGAATACAGTAGACTAGATTCTGGGAAGTGCAGGTGAAGTGTCTCCTCTACATTGGGGAAATGAAGCGTAGACTGTAGAACCATAGACTGTAGGACTTCTGTTTTAATTCTGTAATGTGCTTGAAACTGTCATTTGGTGCATAGCTCACAAGGCATGGTTAGTAAGTTTGCAGATGACACCAAAATTGGTGGTACTGTGGACAGTGAAGAAAGTTATCTAAGATTACAAAGAGGTCTTGATCAATTGGGTCAATGGGCTGAGGAGTGGGAGATGGCGTTTAATTTGGATAAATGTGAGGTATTGCATTTTGGTAAAACAATCAAGGGCTGGACTTAAGGTAAAGTAGGACCTTGGGTAGTGTTGTAGAACAGAGAGACCTAGGGTTTCAGGTACGCATACACAGGGTGGTTAAGAAGGCGTTTAGCACGTTTGCCTTTATTGCCTCAGACCTTTGAGTATAGGAGTTGGGACGTTTTGTTGAGGTTGTGCAGGACACTTTTGGAGTACTGTGTCCATTCCGGTTCCCTGTTATAGGAAGGATATTATTAAGCTGGAGAGGCTTCAGAAGGGATTTACCACGATATCACTGGGAATGGAGTTATAAGGAGAGGCTGGATAGGCTGGGACTTTTTCCACTGGAACGTAGGAAGTTGAGGGGTGACCTTACAGAGGTTTATAAAATCCTGAAGGGTACAGATAAGGTGAATGGCAAGTATCTTCCCCCTAGGGTGGGGGATTTCAAGACGAGTGGGCATATTTTTAAGGTGAGAGGAGATAAATTTAAAAAAGACATGAGGGGCAATTTTTTGTTTTACACAGAGTGGTTCATGAATGGAATGAACTTCCAGAGGAAGGGGTGGATGTGGGTACAGTTACAGTGTTTAAAAGGCATTTAGATAAGTACCTGACCAATAAATGATAGGAGAGATATGGGCCAAGCGCAGGCAGGTGGGACTAGTTTAGGTCGGGATTATGGTTGGCATGGACTGGTTGGACTGAAGTTCTGTGCTCTATGACTTTAGAGATTATTACCTTTGAGTTCTGTTCCTTAATTTGGTCCCTAACTCCTTAAATTCTCAGCAGAAAATTATTACCAGGTCTACTTGTGTGTAAGGTAGAAAAAAGTTTTAAAATGATAATTGATATTTAACTGGTCAATTGTTAATTTTTATTAACCAAATATATTAAGGAACATGGAGCAAAGGCAGTTAAATTTCAGATCAACCATGATTTCAATGACTGGCTGAACAGGCTCAAGCGGGTTAAATAGTCCACTTCTTTTCCTACAGTTACATTATTGAGGTGATTTAAAATATATATCCTTGCTAGCATTTATTGCTCATCCCTAATTACCCTTGAACTAAGTGTCTCACTCAGCCATTTCAGAAGACAGTTAGGAGTCAACCATATTGCTGTGGATCTGGAGTCACACATAGGCCAGACTGGGCAAGGATGGCCAATTTCCTTCCCTAAAAGAAAGGGATAGGTTTTTACACCAATCAGTGATAGTTGTCATGGTTTGAGGATAACTTTCAATTCCTGATTTATGAACTGAGTTTAAATTCCACGAGCTGCTGTGGTGGGTTTGTACCCATGTCTGCAGTCACAGTACTTCTACAGGCTCTGTATTGCTAGTCAAGTGACATTATCACTATACGACCATCTCTCCCTGAGCATGGATGCACTTAAGAGGAGACAGAACACATGAAGCAGAAAGGAATACCAATAGGATTAGATGAAGAGAGGTGACAGGAGGCTTGTTTGGAGCATAAGCACCGATCAGTTGAACTGAATGGCTTCTTTGCTATATATTCTGTGTAAGTCTACATAATAGGATTAATGAGTTGCACATTTCCAGAACTTTCAGTTTTCATTTTGTGTCACAAAATGTTCACTTCAATTTTCAGGAAATAAATTCACCTTTGGTAAGTGGGAGATGCACTTCATAGCTTTCCTCTAGGTGGTGCTACTCATCATGTTTCAGTAGGATTTGTACAAGTCTTTGAAATCTTAGGAAATTACACCAGTGAAAGTTAGCAAGAACCATACACTTACTGGCACTTACTGTCCAAGTGATCACCTTGCACATGAAACATGGTGAAAAGGAGAGGAATACAGTCCTTTTCCATCCTGTCAAAATTGACTATGTTAATTAAACCTTGCTTGTCATTAGTGGCAGCTCTGTAAATGATTGCGGCAGTAATTTTCTCACAGGAGAGCATTGGTGACAATGTCTGCAGTAGCAGACATCTAACATGGCAGGTACATGGTACCATGGCCTTTAAAAATTAAAAGTGAAGACAAACTTGCTAGTGGTATTATGTATTGCTGAGCTCAAGTGTGGTGGGAATCAACTCAATTCATTCACATGATGAAGGTGTCACTGGCAAGGCCAGCTTTTGTTGCCCAGAGGGCAGTTAACAGTCAACCACATTGCTGTGGGGTGTATAGACCAGACTAGGTAAGGATGGTAGTTTCCATCCCTAAAGGGCATTAATGAACCAGATGGGTTTTTCCTGATAATCGGTAATGGTTTCATGGTCATCATTAGACTCAAATTCCACCATCTGCTATGGCTGGATTCAAACCCAAATCCTCAGAACATTACCTGCATCTCTGGATTAACAGTCCAGCGATAATACTACTAGGCTATCGCCTCTCATGTGTGATTCCCCTTCTGCAAGTTGCTAATTTCAGCCATGTGGGGAATGGGTGAGTGATCTGAAAGGATGAGCATTTAACCAGAAGGACAGCATGCATTAAAACATTAAAGAGTGAGCCATTCTAGGACTGCTGCCATACTCCTTAAAAGTGAATGTTATGGAAAGATGTACAATGTCGAGATGCAGAGAATGTAAAAGGAAGGGAAAAAAATCCTGAAAAGATGGCCAACTATGCATTTCATATATCTTTAATAGAATTTCAAATTACATTCTCTGTACAATAATTCTTTGTACAATAAAGTAGAATGAAACAAGGAGGTATTACAAAGATGAGTCAATTACATTTCTGTCAAACAAGATGTTAAAATGAACAAACTAACTTGGGTCAAATCAGAAAGCACAGCTTCAACACTTAATGACACAAGTGTGAAACAAACTGATCCAAATCTAAAACAAAAGCAAACTACTGTGGATTCAGGAAATCTGAAGCAAACAGAAAACAGACTTTCTCCCGCATCTGCAATATTTTGCTTTTGGCTGAACTAACAACAAAGAAACAATGGAATATTAAGACAAGAGGTTTTGAAAATTGCAAAAATAAATTGTGCTTTTTGAATTGATGTTGCACTTACTACCATACCGATAGAGGTAACGCTGGGAAGGAACTTGCACATTATTCCTGTATGTTATACATTATGGAGTTTTAATAAAGTCTAGGGAGTGACATTGGATTGCATCACTCCAAAATTTACATTTATAAATTGAATACATTAAAAGTCAAACTCAGTCCTATTCAAAAACAATGGTATCCTATAACTCACCAATTTTCAGCATAAAGAACATTCTGTAGAATAGTATTGCTAAATCAACCCCGTACCTCACCCTTCCTAAAAGTGCCAACATGTAATGGAGTATGATGCAAGTTTGCATTTTCAGTAGAATACTTAACTGTGGAATCATCACAGCTCATCCCAAACTGATTTGCATTCGATGTATCCACACATGTACACTTCCAACAAGAACCAGGAGTCCAACTGATTTATTTCCCTCCTACAGCCATGTAGCTGAGATTTATTGCAGTGTCTCTTCTATTATCCCTGATAAGATCAGCTATTTCATCAAAGGCCCAGGATCAGACCTGGTCCTTTTGGCTCAGTACTATATCATGTGATGTATTTGCCCACTAAACCTCAAGGAATAAGGATTTGCCCTTTTAGAATATTCAATGTTTATGATATAGCCAACTCCCTCAAATAAATGACCACAAAGAGGGCAAGTTCCATCAGTTAGTTGTCAAAATAACCTTTAATCTCTCAGAGGTTAGAGATGACTGGATTCATGTTTAACTTGGGTTAAGTTAAAACCAATATCTTTCGAATTTTGTTTGGAGGAAGCGACTATTCTGTATAATGCCCAACCTATTAATTGCTTTGCAGTCCCTAACTGGAGATTTAGGAAATTTAGCATCATGTTGAAGTGATTAAGAACTTAAAATGGATGGCATTCTTGGTAACAAAAGCAAAAGAAGTGGGGAACGCAAAAGTGAGTTAGAAATTGATGGAAGTGAGGCCTCAACAGACTAACTTGGCTGGTGGGAGAGAACACTCAAGAAAACACCATAAATTAGAAACTAAGGTTTAGGACAAGGACCAACACTTGAGCCTAAAAAAAGTCATGGGGCATTAAAAGAAGCATATAACTTAATGACGATTGGAAACATCCAAAAATAGCTGATATGAATTCTGATTCTTAGTAATCTGTGCAATGATAACTGAGTTCACTTTGTGTCAAGTATCAAACAGAAGATCCGTGGATTCAACTGGCACAGCCAGACAGGCGGCACAGCCAGACAGGCAGATTTCTAAAGAGTCATCAACAGGTGGCTGTTGTTTAAAGTGAAATTATTGAGTAATACTTTTGTAAGCTTTGATGGAACTTTATGGGCTCCATTTAAAAATAAAATGACAGCTCGGAAGTTAATCTGCCTAGCCCTAGCTAGCCGCAAAAGCATACATGTCAATGGCAGTTGAAGTGTCAGTATTGCTATCTCAAAAAAATACATTATCTTTTGGAAATGTCTTAAGGCTTGTGTGCATACTAAAAGGTTAATAATAGTTTGATGTATTTACAAGCAGTACACTTAAGGGCAGTGCTCACAAATACAGATTTCTGATTCTTTCACATTATGCATGAGGTAGGTTATTGCTAAATTCTTTGTCTTGTTCCACCTCTGATATTTAACAGCCAGTTTTAATTGCTGCTGTAATCCCAGATGTGCCATCAGCTGCTGAGTCCTAAACTCCGGAATTTCCTCCTTAATCCTCTCTGGCTTGTTTTTCTCCTTTAAGACATCCCTTAAAACCTATCTTTTTAACCACCTGTTCTAATATCTCATGTTACAGGCGACATATCCATACAAGTTGTTTTTGTTGTCAATCTCATGATGGATAAGGCTGACTTTTCTCCACATACAGTAATGTCCACACTCTAACTTCCTATTTTCAGCAGGACAATCAAATTCTGCAGAGTATGATCATAATACATTTCTCTGATAATTAAATGTACCTGGTGGAGGTCTGTAAGATTTGAATGTTACCGAGGGTTGCATCACATGAACCACAGAGTGCCCACTGCTTATCTAAGCTTTTCTCCCCCAATACAAAGGCCACAGAATTTGATAGGCTAAAAAGTCAACATAGAGAGATTTTCAGAATTAGTCATGGTTTTACAGATAAACAAACACTAATCTCACTCATCAGAAACCACCAAGATAAGGTTTGCATAAAGTCTGTTGATAATTCAAGTAATAAACAAAGCCCTGGTAATAAGTGGAAAATATTCTTATTAGTTGCTACTTTATCCTGAAATTCTTTAGTAGGGTGTCCTAGTTACAAAAGAACCATTTCACACATCTTAATGTTGCTGGAAAATTGAACAACAGCATTGTTGAACACAGATTGAACAAACAAGCTGTGCTTTAACCAGCTATGATCACCAGGCTCTCCATTGCATCACTGTCAACTCTGGCTCTTAGTTTTTAACCTCTGACATAGGAGGAAGGCTGTGATGAGAAATATTACGAAACGGCTGAAGCACATGTCAGGCCAGGCAGGTACACTGCAGTGGCTGACCAAACCCGTTCAAACCCATGAACCCCCGGAATAAAAAATAAGAAGCCCTGAATTTTCAATCCACTGGAAAAGCTATTCACATTTTTGTAAATATTCCAAATTAGAAAAATGTTTTACATTCTGTTGCATTTAATACTAAAAGTCTCCACTACAGAAAATGACGAAAGCATGATATGGGAACATGCTGAAATCCAACTTATGCACATTGACCTCTAGATTTTCATTCTAGGAGTAAATGCACAGAAACTTAAATTATTTAGGAAAATGTTTCACATTAAGTAATGTCACAGGTCATTACTGAATTTCAATGTGTATTGCAACTAATTTCAGATTCCCTTCAATAGTTAAACATTTTTTCTGATGCCTGCTTCCTCTCCCCAAACTATTTTATCATGTTCATGAATTTGATACAGCCTTGGAAACAGAATTTGAGTGTCAATTTCTAATTTACAGAAATCCATCAAAATTGCCCAAATAGTTTCCAGAATTTCTGAATAAGTAAATTATCTATCTCACATCGTTAAAATTTATAATTCTCATGGATATTAACAGATACATCAAGATGTATTGGCATGTATAATGTCAATTATTCTTCACCACCAAATATTAATCTCTAGTTCATTTTTTTTAACAAGCTAAAACCAATAAGCTATTTCAGGTTTATTCAATACACAAGTCTGCACAAGAATGAGTGCATGTTTACTGATGATCAACCTTACAATTTGAGGTGAGAATGCAAAAACGAATTTAAGGGAAGGAAATGACAAGCATATATTTCACTTCTCCATGTTTACCTCAAATGCAAGCAAAAGTGTGTTCTTCAAATTATTTGTGCTTGCTCTAGATGGTCACACAAATAATTTAAGCTTTTTCTGACTAACACAGTTAAACTAAGATAACGTTTTTATTCCAGGCACTAGTTAGCAGAACTTTTTTAAAAAGATAAATGTCATGCAAATGTCTGCAATTACCCAAAGCAAGAAAACATGATTATCAGATTGAAAATGACTTGAACGAGATGCCTATTTTGATGTTCTTTTTCTCGTATGGGGAACTCCCATTGCATTTCAAGCTTGTTGCAGAATTACACAAATATTTGGTGTTCTTCAGTTAATATTCAAAAGATATTTTAAAAGTAGCATTGTTACAGGAGTAATAATTTTCAGTAAATACAGTACATATTGGATTCCAATTCCCTATAAGTATACAAATTATATCTTACACAATAATTACCCCCACCTCCCAATAAGCCAAACAGTTGACAATAATGATGAGGAATAAGGATGCCCTCCTTGATGGCCATTTTGGCTGATGTCATTGAAATCCATCTCATTTAATGCTTCCCCTCATTGGTGGCTTTCCAGGTGGGTGGGAACGGCATGTAAATTCCACCAGGCACTGCGCCTACCCACCTACCCTGCCCTAATTTACCAGCATCAGTGTGGGGAAGGAAGTGAGCCAACAAAGGCCCTTACTGTCAAACAATGCTCACTTAAGGGCCTCATCCCACTGTTGCTGGGATATAACCAGCAGCCCAAGAGGCCCATGCCAAGTGTTCAGCTTGGCAGCTTTCCCTGTGTGGAGTGGTGGTAGGCTGGGATGGGGCCCCTGGATCTATCAGAAGCTCTCCCATACACAGGGTTTAACACCCTCCCCCACTTTCTCTCCACTAGCATTTCTAATCCAGCTCCTCACTCCTCTTGGATACGTCTTCCAGCTTGGTCTCAGCAAGACCCCTGGAGTTAGCTGGCTCCACTGGAATGTGCCTTGCTGTAGACCTTGCTTGAGTACCAGTAGTGGCCAGCACTCGTAGTGACATTGCCTGTACTGCAGAGTTGCCAATCTCTGGCTGGCAGTTTTCTGGGACAGAACTTACAGTTGCTGAGGGGCATAATTACCACCTCAAGGTTAATTAATGGCCAACTGGTTGTTAAATGTCTGCAGGGCAGTCACTGGGAACAACAGTGCTCTGTGAGATATAAGCCAGTTATCTGCCTAACATGATTGTCAAACACATTTCAAAATATATCTGAAATCAAAGAAATGCCTCAAATTGATCTGCAATGGCCAAGGGAAATCCCCTGTTACTATACTAACAATCAGCCTATTGATATTAAGACACAGATTGAAAATCATTAAATCAATTAAACATTATATTAATTACAATAGATTATTTACATTTTTATATAAAGTGCATTAACAAAACATTTCTTCAAGAAAACACAAAATTGTATTTAGCAGCAATTCTCTTAAATATTTTTCTATAGTTAATATCCACCATTTGTCTTAGTTTTGTTTAAAAACTTCTTTGTAGTGACACACAGGGCAGAATTTAACACTCTCCCTGAGGCAAGTTTGGGGGTGGCGAGTCACTTAATCAATTCATGGCTGCTTAAGGCCCACATTCCACCACCACTGGGATTCACCCAGCAGCAGGCAGGGCGATTGTCACATAGCATGCCCAGAAATCAAACCCTGTAGGATTTGTTTGTGGGCCTCCTGGACGAGTCCATCATTCAAAGGCCTAATTGACGGATGTGGCATTGGGTAACTGTGGTCCTGCTGACAGCCACCCCGACTCTTGTTGCCAAAATCCCCTGCTCCATAACCCCCATCCTGTTGCCACAGACCTGTGGCCTAAGTCCCTCACCAATCCTAGGCCATGATTGGTTGCATTACTTGTAGCAGCCAACACTCCTGCGGGCAATTGCTGAGTAGTGTCTAACTGCCAGCCACTGACTAACATTTACTTTGGCAGGCCTTGCCCAAAACAGGCGTTCCTGTCACCTCCATTAAATACTAGTGCCAGTAAAAATTATTTTCTGTGCAGCACTAAGGCATTCATAAGGCAAATTCTGTTTGCACAAACATGACATAGCAACAGAGCTGTAATATTTGATGATTTAGTTTCATGTATGCCAACTCACTCACATGTTCCAAGGTGGGCACTATTCCCAGAAAATTACATTTAAGCTTCAAAATGGACACTCAAAAGATTTATTTTGGGGGGTGGGTGTCAGGTGATTTTCTACCATAAAAACTGTGGACTAACTCTACTCAATGTGATCCCTTGAGATCTGCTTTCAGCAGGGAAAACTTTCAGCAGTTGGAGTAATTAATCCAATATTAATAAAACATTACAACACACAGATCACATAATACAGTTCAAAAATCACTTTCCTAATGCCCCTCATTCCAAGGGTGATATGCTTTTTTTGGAAAAAAAAATCATCCACATGGTTTAACCATACGTGTATTGGTATTAAGAACGAATGAAGAGTTGGTGATACCATGAGCCCTCAATAAGTCTAAACCAGATTGACTACACTTTGCACCTTCAGCATTTTGCTAATTCTTCACTCTCCAATGTTTTTGGAATCTGGAAGGTCTACCTGAGTATTGTGCAAATCTGCAGCCTCAAAGTTCCTATGAGGATTACACTATTAACACGTAAAGCTATTTTTGGAATATCATTTCTCAAAGGATTTGTTTAGGAAAAAGTCTAATTGACACTGGGGAGGGCCGATTAGTAATAAAAATCCAATCATTGAACAGAATAACTTCTACTCTTATATCCTGTAGTAATGTTGGTGAACTGTGTGTGGGGTAGGTTTTCCCGTGCTTTCAAGCTGCATCAACTGCAAACTCCTCTAAGTACATAGGAAAGGAAGTAGAGTCAAGTGCAAATAAATCTGCGGAAGATAAAAGCCTCTTTTTATGCCACTTTAATTAGTGTTAGGAACAGATAATAGTGTTCAAAAGAAAATAAGTTACTCAGTTATAGTACAGTATTACCTACAGTAAACCTTTGAACAGCACTAGTCTAGATCCTTAGAAGTTAAATCAAATGACATATTCTGAAAAATGCTTTATCAGCTAAAATTGCTGTCAGTTTATGAGTTTTATAACATTATCTTTAGCTCATATTTTGAATTAAGATGAGTTTATTGTGAGTGTAAAACTTTCAAAGGACATGTTCAAGTACCTCACAGAAACTGCAAGGATTTTGACCAAAACTTGACCAAGTCAGTCTTGTGTTGGGTGTCAAAAGATTTGTAATTTTTGTAAGAATAAGTAAATTCCTGCTTTTATTGGTTAAGGAATGATACACTTTAGAATGACCAATCAACATTCTGCATCACAAATTATTCAGGAGCACTGTTTTAATTTTTTTTTCATTCCATTTCAAAGAAAATGATAAACCTCCAAACCAGGTTTGAGTCAAGGGGCTAGGTTTTCATTTGGTTTCAAGCATGTCATATGATCACATGCAGTTATCTCAGTAGAACAGAATCCTTAATATGGAAAGAGGCTATTTGGCCCACCGAGCCTCACTGACTCTCCAAAGAGCATCCCACCCAAACCCTATCACATTGAGGGCCGAAGGGCCTATACTGCGCTGCAATGTTCTATGTTCTATCCCCGTAACCTTACATTTAGCATGGCCAATCCACTGAACCTGCACATCTTTGGACTGTGGGAGGAAATTGGAGCACCCAGGGGAAACCCACACAGATACAGGGAGAGCTCAAACTTCTCAGTCACCCAAGGTTGCAATCAAACCCAGGTCCCTGGTGCTGTGAGGCAGCAGTACGAACCACTGAGCCACCATGCCATCTCTCAAGTTGGGAAGTTGCATGACTCACAGATCCGCCTTGGTTTAGAGAGCTCTGAATTGCATGATTTTTGCTCCAAGGAGGCAGGCAAATGATGAAGTAGGCTGGTTAGAAGACCTGCCTTTGTTCACCAGGACTTTTTCCTAGTTTTCATGAAACCTGTTGGTCAACCAGACCATGCTTGCAAGTCCCAGTAAATGTGTAAAGCATTAGATGTGATGCTGCTATTGGAAATTATTTATTAAACTGTGCTCAGAATTACACCAGGAAACGATTAAGCTCATGAGTCAGGTCACAGTGGGATGCATTTGTGTGTACTAGAAGCTATTTGCATGAACACATAGGACCTGGCATTTTGTAGGCTCAAGGAATCTGTATGCATATTGCATCTTTTTCATAGAGACAGCCAATTTCTGCTGCATCCCCTGACCAATCGAATCTGTGATGTGGAGGTGCTGGTGTTGGACTGGGGTGGACAAAGTCAGAAGTCACATGACACCAGGTTATAGTCCAACAGGTTTATTTGAAATCACCACCTTTCGGAGTGCTAACTTCACCTGACAAAGCAGCAGCACTCCAAAAGCTTATGATTTCAAATAAACCTTTTGGACTATCACCTGGTGTCAAGTGACTTCTGACTCAATGGAATCTGAGATCTAAGATTGACAGTTAACTGTTCATACTGCCTCTTCATACCACTAATGGCCCAACCAATCATCAGCCTCTTCTCATGCTGTATAAATTGGTGTTTTTCTTTCCCCTCCAAGACTGCTTTTTTTGTCTCAATAAATGTGAAATTGGAAAAGCACAGCAGGTCAGACAGCATCTGAGGAGCAGGAATGTCAATGTTTCAGGCCAAAACCCTTCATCCTAATTCTGATGAGTGCAAGTTGAAAGGCTTCAACATCTTATTTCCTTTCAACAATGTTTAAGTTTTGTACTACCAAGTAATTATTTCTTGAGACACTGACAAAAGAAAAGCACAGAAAGAACAATTTATAATCAAATGTAAATCAAACAAAATCAACAATTCACTCAACTTGTCAAATCTGCTAAGTTCACACTTTCATTAGGCTTTCAGCCAAGCATGCATAACATGGCAGGAGAGAAAAAAAGAGTAGCTGGGGCAAGGTGAAAATTTAAAAACAGACATTATCCCAGTATGTGCCATGCTAACCCAAGTATACTGTACAGATTCCTTCAATCTATTGGAACCATGAATTTTAGATTTACAGTTGAGTTTTAAGTATTTGTATAAAATGCAAACTGTAAAACCTCACTTACACACTTGAGAGATAGGTGACTGGTTCACAGGCTTTAGTGTGAGTGCACTAGACAGTTGCAGAGTAAAGTTACAGGAAAACAAACATCATGTCAGGCCACCACCAATAAGATACACTTAATAAAATTACATGCCAGTGTTAACCAGTGTAACTGTTTTGTTTTCTCATAACTCTCTTCAAATATACAATGCCCTGGATCTTGATGCAGTAATGACAATTCTGTCAGTCACAGAAACTGACAGTAGCCTTGGGAGTCCAGTCATGTTCGAAATAATGTGGAAATCCAAACATTGCTGTCAGTGACAGTACACCCCTTGATAAAGGTTCCCACAATCTCCATTGCAATTCTGAATTTATGAGAATTTTCACTTCTATGCTGTTATCTTGTTGCAAAAACCCTTTGAAAAAACTTACACCTTGTTGAATAATGTGTAACTAGATGTTTGAACAACATACTAACTGCAGAATCACTACTAAATCTCTTCACTGTTCTTGAAAAGCTAATTTCATAATTGTTGTATGAGATTTTTTGATCACAATGAGGAAAAAAAAAATCCACATTTTAAAAACAAAACACTTTTCTTCTTTACTATAATTACATACAGCCTTGCCGGAAGAATGTTGCCCCTGGCCTTCTTTTGGGGGGAGCTAGAACTAGAGGACACAGTCTAAGGATAAGGGCAGGCAAGATAGGGCTGAGATTAGGAAGAATTTCTTCAGTCAGAGAGGGCAAATCCTTGGAATTCCCTATCACAGAGGCCAGTGGAGGCTCAGTCATTGAGTATGTTCACGACAGAGATTGATAGTTTTCTAGATATTAAAGATATCAAGGGGCATGGAGATAGTGCAGGAAAATGGTGATGGGGTAGAAGATCAGCCATGATCTCCTTAAATGGGGATTGAGCACAAAGGGCTGAATGCCTCTTACATTATCTCCTTTAAAAGTCTATTTATCTTATTTTAGCTCTCACCTTCATATAGTCATACATTTACTTGACGGTCTGAAAATATAAAAGTGAAAAATGTTTAAGTGGATTCAATTTCCAGATATGCAGCATGAACTTCAATTTGATTGGTTGCCTATCTGCTTGCAGCTGTTTGTCGAGACCTCCATGTTGCTTGAGATCAGGTTTAAACTGCTGTGAGGAAAAGCAAATTCCCCCAACTGTGTGGGCAGTTTTTTTTTGAGCTCAGTGGCAAGCAGCCTTGGTTGACCACTGACCAGAAAACTGGGCCACTATATAGCTAAGTACAAATAAATCACAGCAAAGATACAGGGCTCAATTTTACAGTGGGATTCAGGACACAGACAATTCACAAGGAATCAAGGGCTACGGGGAGAGTGCGGGTAAGTGGAGTTGAAATGCCCATCAGCCATGATTAAATGGTGGAGTGGACTCGATGGGCCGAATGGCCTTACTTCCACTCCTATGTCTTACGGTCTTATAATGGGCTTAAAAGTGGGTTCCTCAGGTCTGCATGTGCTGGCAGTGGGACTCGCTGGCCCCGTAACTGATGGTGTGCCACAGGGGTCAGTGCTGGGGCCTTTGTCATTTGTCATTTACATAAATGACCTGGATGCGAATGTATAAGGCATGATTAATAAGTTTGCAAATGATATAAAATTAGGAGGTATTGTTGATAGCGAGGAAAGTTATCAAAAATTACAGAGGGATCTTGATCGGGTGGGGAAGTGGGCTGAGGATTGGCAAATGCAATTCAATACAGGTAAGTGTGAGGTGTTGCACTTTTGAAAGTCAAATCAAGGTAGGACTTATACAGTTAATGGTAAGGTCCTGAGGAGTGCTGTGGAACAGAGGGACCAAGGAGTACTGGAGTACAAGTACATAGTTTGTTGAAAGCGGCGTCACAGGTAGACAGGGTGGTGAAGAAGGCATTTAGCATGCTGGCCTTCATCGGTCAAGGCACTGAGTATAGGAGTTGGGACGTTATGTTACAGTTGTATAAGTCGTTGGTGAGGCCGCAGTTGGAGCATTGTGTACAGTTTTGGTCACCCAGTTACAGGAAAGACATTGTTAAACTGGAAAGTGTGGAAAGAAGATTTACAAGGATGTTGCCAGAACTAGTTGGCCTGAGTTATTGGGAGAAGTGGCCAGGACAGAACTTTATTCCTTGGAACGCAGGAGAATGAGGGGTGACCTTATTGAGATGTATAAAGTCGTGAGGGGCATAGATAGGATGAATGCATAGGCTTTTTCCCAGGGCTGGGGAATTGAAGGTGAGAGAGGATAGATTTAAAAAGGACCTGAGGGGCAGCTTCCTCATGCAGAGAGTGGTGCATATACAGAACGGGCTGCCGGAGAAAGTGGTTGAGGCAGGTACAATAGCAACATTTAAAAAACATTTGGATAGGTACATGGATGGGAATGGTTTAGAGGGATATGGACCAAATGCGGGCAGCTGGAACTAGCTGAGTGGGCACCATGTTCAGCATGGACCAGTTTGGGCCGAAGGGCCTGTTTTCATGCTATATTACTCTATGACTCTATTTACGCCAGGTGATCTCCTAATTGGCCATGTGTGGACTAACAGTCTGAGTAAGGATAGCCAGTGGTAAGGATAGCTGACAGGCTCCTGATGCCTTTGCTCCAGTCAGAAGGCTGGCAGCTCTAAAGCCTCAGCAGCATCACGAGGAACAGTGGACACTGCTGAAGCAGGCAGGAGACCACTTGGACACATCAACAGAGATGTTCTTGGTAGGCATTAAAAATTAAAATTTCAGGGGCCAAGGGCAGTTTCATCTGTGTGACAAAGCTGAAACCTCTCTGCAAGTTGTGAAGAGGACATAATGAGGCTACAAAGGGATATACATAGATTAAACAAGTGGGCAAAGATCTGGCAAATGGAGAAAAATAAATGGAATTTTCCGTTTTGGCAGGAAGAATAAAAAAGAACAGATAATCTAAATGATGAGAGATTTCAGAGCCAAGAGATGCAGCGGGATCTGGGTGTCCTAATACATAAATCATGAAAGGTTAATATGCAGAGACAGCAAGCAATTAGGAAAGTTGAGAGAATGTTATCACTCACTGCAAGTGAAATGGAACATAAAAGTAGGGGTTTATGTTTCACTTATATAAGGCACAGGTGAGACCACATCTGGAGTACTGCGCACAATACTGGTCACCTTTATTTATAAAACAAAGGATGTAGATGTGTTGGAAGTAGTTCAGGGAAGGATTATTAATACCTGGGATAGCTGGTTGTCCTGTGAGGAAGGGTTGGACAGGCTAGGCTTGTATCCAATAGAGTTTAGAAGATTAAGGGGCAACTTTATTGAAGCATTTCCTCTTATGGGAAAGTCTTGAACTAGGGGCCACCCATTTATAACTGAGAACAGGAGAAATGTTTCCTCTCAGGGAGTTGAGAGACTTTGGAACTCTCTTCATCGAAAGGGGGGATGCAATGGCCTAGTGGTATTATCACCGGACTGGTAATCCAGAGACCCAGTTAACGTTCTGAAGACACAGGTATGAATCCCACCATGGCAGATGGTGGGATTTGAATTCAATAAAAATCTGGAATTTTGAGATTCCATTGTCAGGAAAAACCCATCTGGTTCACTAATGTCCTTTAGGGAAGGAAACTGCCATCCTTACCTGGTCTGGTCTACATGTGACTCCAGACCCACAGCAATGTGGTTGACTCTTATCTGCCCTTTGGGCAATTAGGGATGAACAATAAATGCCGCCTAGTCAGTGACACCCTCATCCCATGAACAAATTAAAAAAGACAGGTGGTTGAAGCTGAGTATTTTAAGGCAGGGTGAATAGATTCTTGATAAACAAGGGGGTGAAAGGCAAGGGACTGCAGAATAATCAGATTAGCAATGATCTTATTGAGTGGCAGAGCAGACTTGTATGACTGAGTGGCCTCCCCTGCTCACAATTTGTATGTTTGTATGGAAAATCACCCATGACCAATCCATCTCTCTTTGGGCCACGGGACCACTAGCTCTGATGGAACCCTCAGTTGCTGCATGAAGGCCACCCTGGTGGTCACCCCTCATGATGGGAGTTACTCTGTTAGCTCACTCAGCATACTGGCCTGTAATTGTCCTGAATGTGCAAGTTAGTTGCTCGCCTCCATGTAGTGGGCAGTTGATCCGCATTGCAGCCTACTCCTACACACAGCTAGAAAATGCCCTGGACAGTGTGACAGCCAGGGAGACATCCTGACACTGCTCCCTGCTTTTGTATCAGCCTTCTGCCTCCGTACCTACCACTGGGGCCTGATAACATTCAGCCTGTTAAATTACCAATTTAAACAATATAAAAGAGAAGTTTTAGGACATTCAGATGCAATAAAATCAAACTAGATAGGCGTTGCTGACTGGGTTGGAGGAAGAAAAGTCTAAGTATGGATTAAATTGGTGAATCAGTGGAAAGACAGAATAAAAGCAAACAAAGATATACTAGTGTGAAACCAAAAAAAAAGGAAGAAATAAGTCCTGCTTCAGTAAGTGACAGAATAGAAAGAATTCGAAAATTTATAAAGTACGAAGAGCCAAAAAAAGCAAAATGCAAATGAAACTTAAATGGGGAGGGGAGAAATTGGAAGAATGTACACTTATTTCAGCGACTTCATTGTTTCAAATGACTGGAGTGATTTACTGCTGATTTAATGATTTAACAAGTCCCCCAAATGTTCAGGATGAGTGTCATTAGAAATTTCGGGGTCATGCCTGCACTTGAATCACCTTTGGATTGGCAGTTTGCTATTTTACCGCAGGAAGTTGGATTCTCTTGATGGATTTAAATGGCTGCAGCAGCTTAAAAGGCCAAACACTACTGAGCAACCTTTGTTTTGGCAAGGAAGAGTAAACGTCTTTGGAAGTAGTTGTTGAAGTATTACTTGGCCATGTGAAGCAGGCAAGGAAGGCCTTGAAAGGGTGTGACCTTATGGAAACCTTCAAATTGAGTCTTTCAATGGAAGGAGATGTGCCAATTCAGTACATCAGGGTCAAGCAAGACAATAAGAATCAACCATGAGTTTTTAAAAAATGCAATTATTACTCCTCCCTTTATTGAAGGGCTTCAAGAGCATATAATTAATACCCAGAGGCTCTGTAAGGCTCTTTAGACCCCCAGCCACACATGTAAATGTTCCTTTACTCCCAGCCTGATTTCTGTGGATCCAAACAAAATCCTCAAGTCGTCTACAAATTCCTTGTTTAATGGACCTGTCTCACTCCTATCATTGCCTGCTGACATCTGGGTTTTACTGCATCGCGTGGTAGCCATAGGATATTCTTTTCACTGACGTCTTTTTTAAAGTTGATTCAAACAGCAATTTATTACTCAATATCCACTTTTTGCCTGAAAAAGTACAGAGATGATAGAGAATGAAATATGCTCAGAGATCTCCATTTGGTAAATATCTAAACTCAGCGAGGATTCCAAGTCCTGTGACATCCAAAAACTGCCTTGCCTTGAATGCACATTGTGATATAGCTTTTCATTCAGATTAGCCAGTAAAACAGAATATTAAGTCTTTACTGACAGAACTCATGCTGAAACAATTTGTAATTAGGAGTACAACTGTGGACCTTAAAATTAATCAGCAATTTTATAACTTTTGCACTAATCAGAATCCGAGGTTGGAAGAGCCCAAGTATGACAGCACTTTGAAAGATAACATGAGAGAGAGAGAGGAAAAATGAGAGAGATGGTAAACGAGAAAGGGGGAAATGTGAGAGAGAGAGAGAGAAAGAGAGAGAAGCTAAACCTAGACAATAATTTCGTGAATTTACGGCAACTGTTGTGTGTCAATACAATTGGACCATTAGATGACAGGAAACATGACCTTTGAGTATAGGAGTTGAGATGTCATATTGAGGCTGTACAGGACATTGGTAGGGCCTCTTCTGGAGTACTGTATGTAGTTCTAGTCACCCTGTTATAGGAAGAATATTATTAAACTGGAGACGATTCTGAAAAGATTTACCAGGGTGTTGCCAGGAATGAAGGGTTTGAGTTATAAAAATAGGTTGGGACTTTTTTCACTGGATTTGATTTATTTATTGTTATGAGTATGTTGTTACAAAATACAGTCAGAAGTGTAGTATAATGTTGCCACTCTCTGGTGCCATCTCAAAATACAGAAAAATAAACCAAAATATAGAATATAAAGGCAGAAAAATGAAGAAATAAAGATAAAGTGTTCAACTTTACAGTTCTTCTTGTTAAGCACTCCACCATGGGCCTGGTAATTAGGCACAAGTCCCATTTGCTGCCAGGACGAAGTTACCCTTCAGTATCATCTCACCTCCACTAATGCCCTTGACACTATGAGTCCTTGATGGACCTCGCCAATGCAAAAGGCACCGATGACCCAAATTTCACTCCACTGTTGCCATGAATCCGCTTCAGGCCCACCTTGCTGATGCAGCCACTGCTGATTTTGCCGGGTCTCATACTGCGGCCAAACTTGCCTCTGCCTCCACTATCTGCGCCGGATGCAGACATTGTTGGGAACTGAAACTCGCCTCCACCACAGCAGCCATGAGTTGGCGCTAGGACCACATTGTCAACGCAGAAGCCACCGGAACCCAAACTCACCTCTGATGCTGCTGCCATGAGTCTGCGCTGCTGGGCCCATTCGGGTCCACGCTGGGCTCACACACCATCACCGATACCATCGCCGCAACCAAGCTCTTTGAAATGAGGTAATTTGAATTTGAATCCCTACAGTGTGGAAACAGGCCCTTCGGCCCAACAAGTCCACACCGATCCTTGGAGCATCCCACCCAGACCCATCCCCCCCTATAACCCACACACCCCTGAACACTATGGGCAATTTAGCGTGGCCAATCTACCTAGCCTGCACATCTTTGGACTGTGGGAGGAAACCGGAGCACCCGGAGGAAACCCACGCAGACACGGGGAGAATGTGCAAACTCCACACAGACAGTCACCCGGGGCTGGAATCGAACATGGGTCCCTGGCGCTGTGAGGCTGCAGTGCTAACCACTGAGCCACCATGCCACCCTAAAGCAAAATAAAAGAAACAAAAAAGAAAATAAAACAAAAAGAAATGTGGACAGAGCGGAGGAGCCCCGTACTCAGAAGTGCTACCCCACTGCCATCTTACCAGAGGGTCTGAGGTTGAGGGGTGACCTTATAGAGGTTTATACAATCATGAGGGACATTGATACTGTGAATTGCCAAGGTCTTTTCCCAAAGGTGGGGCAGTTCAAAACTAGGGGGCATATTTTTTAAGGTCAGAGGAGAAAGATTTAAAAAGGACATGGGGGCAATTTTTTTACACAGAGCGTGGTTTGTGTATGTAACTTCCCAAGGAAACAGTGGATGTGGATACAGTTACAATGTTTAAAAGACATTTGGATAAGAACATAGAACATAGAACAGTACAGCACAGTACAGGCCCTTCGGCCCACCATGTTGTGCTGAACTTTTACCCTAAACCTAGGGTCTATCTAACCTCCACCCCTACCTTATACTATCATCCATATGCCTATCTAATAGCTGCTTAAATGCCCCTAATGAGGCTGACTCCACTACCCTCTCCGGCAACGCATTCCACGCCCCGACCACTCTCTGAGTAAAGAACCTACCTCTGACGTCTCCCCTATATCTACCTCCACTCACTTTAAAACTATGCCCCCTCGTAATAGCTACCTCCACCCTAGGAAAAAGTCTCTGGCGGTCCACTCTATCTATACCTCTGATAAATACATGAATAGGAAAGGTTCGGAGGGATATGGGCCAAACGCAGGCAGGTAGGACTAATTTAGTTTGGGAACATGGTCGGTGTGGACTGGTTGGACCGAAGGGTCTGTTTCCATGCTGTATGATTCTATGATCCTATAACTGAAATGATTCTTAACCTATCCCTTGGCTTGTCTCTTCAATGATAACAGTGCGTGGTCTGCAGGAGCAGGTTCAACACCCTGTGAAGTACACACAACCCTGCTCAGTTGGACATATGTCCAATGCCCCAGGAGTCACTGCAACGGCAACTCTACTTTGACCAATAGGAGGTGTGTTCCCACGTGTTGGTGTTTCCTGAGGCAATGTGGAGGTTCATGGAGGAGTCCATCTATCTCAAGTACACCAGCCTGGCACAGGATTTTGAGCACATGAGGACCTGTCTACATAGGATGTTGTTCCTCACCATCATGGGACTGTAAAATCATGCGCAAGGAAGATCATTTGGCCCATCTTAACTCATTCATTCGGAGAAACCTTAAAGTCAATGTGGTTTCAAACTCCACAATTCCTTCAGGAAATCCATTTCCCACGATGAAGGCTCTAATAATAAGTCCTAAATTCACCTTTGCCTAGTCTGAACTCATCTCTGCTTATTCTGCTCAGTTTAATTTCAAGTACAAGACCATTTCTGGTGGGGTTCACTTGCTTTTCATTGAATGGTGCAACATAGGCATTCCTCCAAGGTCTGAATTTGAAAACTTGATGTACTGAAATAAGTCAGAGTTGAAAGAAAAATGGTTATAGACAAAAAAACTGCAGATGCTAGAATCCAGGGTAGACAAATAGGAAGCAGGAAGAACACAGCAAGCAAGAGGGTAATACCCGAAACGTTGACTGTTCCTTTCCTCAAGCCAGGCAGCATCTGGAGGAAAGGAGCAGTCAACGTTTCGGATATTACCCTCTTGCTTGATGTGTTCTTCCAGCCTCCTACTTTGAAAGACAAATGACCTGACCAGAACAAGATAATTGGAATACCCACATAGCATTCTGTAGAGGAGTCATTTTTAAATCTTTAAAGATATAAACTGAAATAAAATGTTCAGAAAAACAGAAGCTTATGCAGCGCCTGGCTTATAAATGCAGTTATCAGTTTACTTTAAAAACGAAATAGAAAAAAAGTTGTGGAACTTTTGGGGGAGGAGTGGCAAAAGATATGTACAAGTAGTAGATTAAATCAGCCCATTAGAAACAACCTGATATACACAGGAAGAGGATGTTAAAAGTAAAAGTGACAGAGTACTACATCTAATTAACTGTCCATCTTCAGCACAAACTGATGACCTTGCGTTCAAGCAAGCCTTGTATAATATAGTGGGATGCTACTAACACAAATCGAGAACAAGCCTTTCTACAACACCAATCACAAAATGACATGTTTACATCAACAGAACTAGGCTTACAAATAAAGCCACTGCATTTTTGGGGAGGTGGGATGCAGCCACCAAAATAACCCAATTGTCTTTTTCAACAGTAATTTACAAACCTCTGCAAAATATACTTTCTACTTTGTATAGTAAGCTAAAACTATAAGTTTACAAAATATAATTTCATTTTCCTTATTTCCATTTGGTAAATTTGTTTTTCTCATCCCAGAATGTCCAGGTTCAAGACTGGATAAAGAGGTAACCATACATTGTCAGCTACTAGTAGATGGCTCAGGCAGGTCTCCCTGCACTTGTGTGCTAGAATCTGAGTAAACAGTGTCCATTTTAAAACAGCCACCAAAACATACAATTGGGCAAGCTTCATTAGTGATAAAGGAGCCAGTGCTCTCATCTGACAACTCAGACAAATGTCGGAACCCTGTAAAAGACGCAATCCTGTACAAACATGGTATACTTTTGTGTAAATAACAACGTGATGTACATACCAGTATCTGCTTTACCCAGCTATGTTTAATCACTTCTCCAGGGTTGCACTCCTCACATTAGGAACATTTTTGCAACTCAAGTTTTTATCTCAATAATCCTTTAAAAAAACTGGCTTATTTCCATTTACGTGCTGCTTGTTCAGTTAGTCAAGTAAAAACAATCTCTTGAATGTCACTTGCAAGTGCTACTCAATTTTCTATTTTACTTCTGAATCCTTTATCCATCTATTGCATACATTTAACGCAGTAAGAATCAGCACTTCTATAACTTGCTTTCTGAAATGAATTATAAGTTTACACCAAGTACAGAACATCCACACAAGCATCAACCAGTTAGGGACACTAACTGGGAAGGATTATCTTTTGCAATTAGTAAAATTGTAGAGTTCCATATGACCTGTTTGTAAGTGAGACCACTGGCATCAAAGAAGTTTATTTTCAACCTGCCCAGATCTGGATTCAGTACCATACTGGGATACATGTTAGTACAACCACACTGGTCAATGTAGTTAACATTTTTAAATGCAGTTTTAAACATTTCTGTTTCTCTAAAACCTGAAGGGAATGTGGTTTTCCTGAGTATGAAACAATGTTACTTGCTTCCAGAGAATAAGTGCATAAAATGGCTGCTGCTGTACATGAATTCTGGTTGAATAAAAGAAAGGGTCAGACAGTGAATTATTCACAAAACAACGTAAGTACCACAACTGATGTATACAGATGGTGCGTATGCATACTGTGCAATATACAGACATTGAGATCTGTACTTCAGGTCAGGCTGATGTCACTGCAGCATTTCCGACACATTCTAAAATCTGTGTAAGAGAATCAATTTCATACCAACGGGTTCTCCAAATACAGTATAGGGAAGTGATGCAACTTGCATCTTCGTTTCCCTTTTCCAAAAACTTACACCCATCTTCAGAAGGTGTTAACTTGTGTGGGAATACAATCCTAGAGGTACCTCATCATTCAAGTAACTATTCTTTAGGTAGGAACCTATATGGTGAATGTTAACAAGGAATTCTACCATTATGGTATCACAGCTAAACATCTGTGCCCAATAAACACGTATGCTCTTCCAGCAGGAGTGTATAATGGCCAGGATCAGGCACCTCTGTTGATTTCCCCCTCCTTTATCCAAAAGTGCCAACATCAAATGCAATACCCTTACATCCAAACTGGCTGAGATCAACTGACTCAGCAGAGACCAGGTATTGAACACAAAACCTAGATTCTATGATCGAACTATTCCCTGCACAAATTCCCAAATCAGGAGCTCTACCTTGTAATTTTCAAATTAAAAACCTTGAAAATAAATGAAAGGCTCAACACAGCAGGTGTGATATATGATCAGATTCAATGACAACCTAAATTATTTATACTTTAAGAAATTCTAATTATTTGCAACTATATCACAAGATTTTAAATGAATTAATGTGAATGGTGCCAGTGAGCGACTCCAGTTGCAACTGTCATCACTGCAGAGGTCTGGAACATGAATTGACTTCAAAAAAAGGTCAAGAAATAAATATGTGCTTACACAGTTTTGTGAAAAGACCATTGAAGACTGCCCTCATTCCCAAAGGGCATGTGCGAACACAGTTGAGTGGTGGTCACTGTAACTTCCTGACTACATGCCATTCGTCAAATTTTAATTTACAAGTCTTCAGTTGTGCAGGTCATGATCATGACTAATTCGTCAGATCCTTGTCAATCACTTCTAGTGACCAACAAGTCCTGAACACTTGCAGGCCAAGCAGTGAATATTTTTTGAGGGCAGCAGGAAGTAGGACATCAATAGACGAAGGCCTCTAAAGTTGTTCCTGATTCTTGTAGTTGTTTAGTGCCTGCATTAGGCATAAACATTGCTGGCATTTCTGCCACTGATAACATTTAATCATCACCCTTGCCAACTGCATTTTCAGATTATTTAAAATCATTTCATAAATATTAAGAAAAGTGTAAAAAAGCTGAGAAAGGCAAAATCGGTCATTTGCCTGTAACATGGGAACTTAAGAGCAATAATGGGTGACATCACCTATTCTGAGTGTTGAATTCAAAGATCAGATGTACTTTGTTTATATTCATCTAATGTGTTCACTAGACGCTTAAAATGTTGCCCATCACTGCCCTTGTTCTCATGTTTCAGGTACAAATGAAGTGATGGAGGAAACTACTACTTTTACCTTCCATTGTTACCGCTACATTGTAAAATACAAGTGGAAATCTTTTTGCAAACTGCAATTACCACCCCATTCCTCCTCTCTTTAGATCACTGGTCCAAAAATTACAGAAATTACTTCATTAGCATCACATTTGATAGTTGGAAGCCTAATTTTTCAAAGGAAATGCTGTGTGTGCATCAAGCCTGCTACCCTGCGTGAACCTAAACGTTGGCAACAAAAGAAAGTGGTTCACTGATCAACATCATTGCTAAATACCTCCAGCACAAGTGGTGTAAGCTGTGTGTTACAATCAGGATTAATGGTCAGAGACTGGAACTGTTTGGAATGTTCCTCGCTCAGGCTCCGGAGGTCTGTCAACTTCTGGATCATTTTCGGATACAATAACCGATTACCTGGAGGAGGATGTTTAACTCGGATGTATGACTGTAGCGTCTCGGATAACCCATCTTGAATACACTCCACTTGAACACGGTTCTGTACACCGGGACGATCTGAAAACATATGCATAAACAAAAGATCGTGGCAACAGTTCTCACAATAGCAATGAACAGCCAAAGGCACAGAGAAGCTATAGTGGCAACCATGAATCAGTAGTTGTCAGCCTGAAGCCAATACTTAGAACTCAAGTACAGAATCTGGTCTGACACTCTGGTACCATTACCAAGGGAGTGCTGCATTGTTGGAGGCGCTGTGTTTTAGATTAGAAGTTAAACTGAGGTCCCATCTGCTATCTCATACGGACATGAAAGAAACTTCTAAAAGATTCTTCATTTTTCAAAGTTCAGTGGAGTCCCCTTGTTAGAGAGGTCCTTGTTACCACATATCAATTGACATTAAAAACAAAAGGGTTCCTGGTCATTTATTTCATTGCTGTCTGTAGAAACTTGCTAAGCACAGATTGACTGTTGTGTTTCCTACATTGCAATAATATTTACAATTTCTAAGTATTTCATTAGGTGTGAGGCATTTTGGGATGCCCTAACATTGTGAAAGGTGGATTTTTTCTTTCTTGTCGCACTCGCATAAACAATTACAGCTGGACGTGACGTTAATCAAACAACTAAAAATACTGAAAGGCATCACAAGGTGAAAAACAAGAGATAGGTTTGGAGGAAATCTGCTGTCCGGTTTACTTTTGCAGAATACGAAGCATATCACCCTCCACATGCTCAGGAACTTTAGGCCATGCCTTAATGGGAGGACCTGACTACAACATGTTACAAATGGTCAAACTGAGCTAAATGCAGCCCTCCAGAAGCTGAATTCATAGTTTGGCTTTGTTTATGGCGTGATTAGATTTCAGACAGGGTGCCTAAATTAATCTGATACAGGCAACAACCGATAATTTGATATTACTGTGACTGCTCAGTATGTTACTGTGTAAACTGAGTTACTTTTAAATTTAGGAAGTTGGGCTGAACTGTGTCCTCAGGAGATATTAAGTCCAAGTCAAAAGCTGAATATTGGAATGAAGCTTTTAAGAAATTGTGGAGGTATTGATTTTGATCTTTCAGAATTCTCTAGATTCTAGAACACCACTATTTTATAAAGGACAGGGAACAGAAAAAACATTACAGAAAAGAGGGAACTGTGGCTGGTCGGCTGGTTCATTATTCCGCAGATGTTTCATTACTGTGCTGGGTAACATCATCAGTGCAGCCTCCGATGAAGCGCCATTGTGTTTTCCCGCCCGGTTTTTAAACTCTGGAGTCAGTTGAGCTGGATTACCTCACTTCCGGTTTTCCTTCGTAGTGGAGTGAAGAAAGCCATCAACAAACACATAGAACTCGACCCCATATACACTCCACTACGAAGGAAAATTGGAGGTGAGGTAATCCAGCTCAATGAACCCCAGAGTTTAAAAACCAGGTGGGAAAACACAACGGCGCTTCATCGGAGGCTGCACTGGTGATATTACCCAGCATGGTAATGAAACGTCTGCGAACTAACGAACCAGCTCAGCGAGCCAACCAACCTCAACACCCACAACCTGAGCTACAAATCTACTCTAAAATCTCAGAAAACAGGGAACTATAGGCCAGTTAGCCTGACATCACTGGTTGGTGAAATCCTAGAATCTATGCTATGGTAATTAGATCGTAGTATGATTAGGCTGCATCAGCACAGATTTATGAAAGGGAATTTGTATTTAATCATTTTATTAGAGTTTTTGGGATTATAACTTCCAGAGTAGATAAGCAGGAAGCACTGGATGTGGTGTATTTCAATTGTTGGAAAGCATTCAAGAAAGTGCTGCACAAGAGGCTATTACACAAAATCAAGAGGTTGGGGGAAAATATATTAGGATGGACTAACAAGTGGTTAATAGACAGATTAACGGAAAACAGGATTAAGTGGAGTATTTTCAGAGCAACCAACTGTAAATATTGTGGTACCACAAGGGTCAGTGTTGAGGTCTCAGCTATTCGCAACCTATATTAATGACTTAGATGAGGGGACTGAGTAACATTTTCAAGTTTGGCGAAGATACGAAGCTAGCTGGGAAAGCAAGCAATGAGGAAATTACAAAGAGGCTGTAGAGGGATACAGAAAGTGTGAAGTTATCTCTTATTGAAGAAAACAGAAAAGCAGAATTTAATTTTAAATGATAGGAGACAAGGAAATGTTGGTATTCTGAGTAAACTCACAAATCATTGTACATGAATGAAAAAGTTAGTATGTGCACAGGAAGAAGTAATTAGTAAGACAATTACCATATTTATTACAGAGGGATTCACATGGAAAAAACATGTACATTAAGAGGAGGAATATGCCAATCAGCCCTTGAAGCTCCACCATTCATTAAAATTATGGCTGATCAGATGACTGCACATTTCTGCCTACCAAGGTAACCTTTGATATCAGAGATAAAAGGTACTGCAGATGCTGGAGAATCCCAGATAACAAGCATGGGGCTGGATGAACACAGCAGGTCAAGCAGCATCATAGGAGCAGGAAAACTTGATGTTTCGGGCCTAAACCCTTCATCAGAACATCCAGCCCCATGCTTGTTATTTCTAACCTTTGATATCCTTGCTTATCAAGAATCTATCTACCTTTGCTTTAACGATACTTAAAGATTTTACATCCGCTGCCTTTTGAGGGACAGAATTCCAAAGACCCTCAATCTTCTGAGAAAAAAAATCCTCATCTTGGTGTTAAAAGGACAGCTGCATTATTTTTAAACAAGTGATCTCTAATTCTAGATTAATTCTCCCACAGGAAGTAACATCCTCTCCACAACTCATCCTGCGAAGACCCCTCATGATTCTATACATTTCAATCAAGTCCCCTATTGTTGTTCCAAACTCCAGCAGATACAAGCCTAGCCTGTTAAACCCTTCCTCATGAGACAACTCGACCATTCCAGTTATTGTTAGTATAGTATTGGTTTCATTGTTCCCCAGTTCTTTATGGTTCCAGTTAGATACCCCGAATTGTTAGGATGCCACGTGAGAAGGGATGAACTGGCTCCCCCGAATTCATTCACCTATTCCATCTTGTTTGATACCAACAGATTATCTAAAAAAGGATCTCCCTCCTTATGGATAATTTTCTCCAAGACAAATTCATTTAAATTTTAAAAGGAACTTTTAGGGGTGGCACGGTGGCTCAGTGGTTAGCACTGCTGCCTCACAGCGCCAGGTACCCAGGTTTGATTTCACCCTCGGGCAAGTGTCTTTGCACATTCTCCCCGTGTCTGTGTGGGTTTCCTCTGGGTGCTCTGGTTTCCTCCCACAGTCCAAAGATGCGCAGGCTAGGTGGATTGGCCATGCTAAATTGCCCATAGTGTTCAGGGATGTGTAGATTAGGTGGATTAACTTTACAGGGATAGTGTAGGGGGATGGTTCTGGGTGGGATGATCTTTGGGGGGTCAGTGTGGACTTGTTAGGCTGAATGGCCAGCTTCCACACTGTGGGGATTCTATGAACTAATTTAAACAGGCTTTCTTGAGTTCATAGTTACTAAATGCAAAAATGTAATCAAGTAAAACACATACATATAGATTAGAAATGAGAAGTGCATTCAAATGTTTAAAAATATATGGATCAGTCTCTGGTTTAATCATAAAAAGTAGATAGTGGATATTAAGGTTGTTACATTGGGTACTACCAGTTGTTTTGGTAGTTTATCAGTTTCTTTGTTTTGCAAGCTAACAAATTCTTTAGTTCCGTTTACCTTCGACAGTAGCTGGTTTCCAACACTAAGAGAGAAAGAAAATATGCCATTTTTCCTGCAGCACAAGCATGTTTAATAGCTGACCTAAATCTGTGACTTTCCCAACCCATTAGTTGACACTATCACATCAGTCCACCAACACACAGACCAAGGAATATAAAACAAAACAAAAATTGACTCATGTCCACAATCTGAAATATAACACACAAGAGATGTTTTCGTTAACCAAAGACAGGGCCTTGATGCAAGTAAGCATTTGAAGAGGCAGATGTGATCTTGGTTTAATATTTTGTCCAATCATAAGACAACACTTCTGACAATGCAACACATGTAATACACTAGATTTTCAACACAGATTCAAGTGCTACAATCAGGGGAAAGATCTAACAAAGCCAGGATGAGTTTACTGTTGTGCGTGATCTTCCAGTATGGATCACTGGTTAACAGCAGCAGCTGGAACCCTGTTTGGCACTAATTCTCACCCACTTGAGTTCAGAAAGTTCAATACAGACAAGGGATCAGCACAAATGGTCTGTATGGATCACTGAGCCATCAAGGGGGTCATCACTGCTTTCGACGCTATCCTCATATTTTGCACTTGTAGCAGCCAATTTATTTTGTTTAGTTACTGAAGCTGTGCTGTTGTGCTTACCAGGTGAAAGGATGCAGATAGCCATTAGAAGAACATGTTCTGGTTCGTGTAAATTCAGGTTCTTCAGGCCAACCTGAAATTTTATCAGTGGTTCGAGCAATTCCAGGGAATGGCCAGCTAGAAAGGGTACAAGAGGAAAGTGAAAATCTTTCTGCAGATGTATTTAAATATTCTTTTCTTTAAATTACAAAGTAAAAATGCAAATGGTCAGGGAATCAGAAAACCAGTGTTACAAATAAATTATCAATATGCACCTGTTTTTTGCACTCATTTAAAAAAAAATTAGGTTGACAGATTGAAATAACCCTATAAATAATAATGCCAAAAGTGTGTGCCTGAAGAGTAAACTTTGTCTTGATAGCTTCACGTGCTGGAGATGGCATCACGTTGGTAATGCATTTACCTTTTGCATCTGGCAGCTTTCGTCTCTCTTCAGGATTCATTAGGAATGTGCAACTTTATTTCTGTGGTTGGCTGGTTTGTTTCAGTGTGTGAACCCTTTAAATTGTTTGACACATTTTACATGGCTGTGTACAAGTGGCTGTTTAAAGGGGATGACCTATGCAGAGTCTGTGAATTGTGGCATAACAGCATGAGCAAGCAGTTTAGGGAAGAAACAATATTCCCAAGCCCTGGAAAACCGGACTCACGATAATTAAATTTGTACGACTCTCAATCTGAGGAGTGGAGGCTTATTTAAACATAATAAACCACTGACCCACCACTCTGGAGCAAGTTATGAGAACTGCATCAACCCTGCTGTATTTAAAATCAGAAGTAGGTCATTGTTGGTTGAACTCATTTGTTCAATTTAACACCCCCACTCCCATTATTGCTGGGACAGGGGAACATTTAAAATGATCACCTTCCTTCCTCTCTCCCAATAACTATCAAACCCCAAAGAACTAGGCGATCCCGTAAACAACAGATCAGATCTCAGCTCTGCAGTCCTGCTACATCCAGTTATGAAAGGTTCTGCTTCCTTCTGGGAGGTTCCACACTCACCAATTAGCACAGCAATGCATTGGCTTCCACAAGTCACTGCCGCATACAGACCTTGGAGATCCACGGAAAAAAATATTATCGGGAACACTGGTCGTGGACAATTTAAATAAAAACTAACAGGAGGATAAGGCTCCACAAATATCTTCATCCTCAATGATTGGGACCTCCAGCACATCAGTGCAAAAGATAAGGTTGAAGCATTCGCAGCAATCTTCAGCCAGAAGTGCCGAGTGGGTGATCCATCTCAGCCTCCTCCAGCGGCCCCCACATCACATATACCAGTCTTCAGCAATTCACTCCACATGATATTAAGAAACTATTGGAGGCACTGGATGCTGCAAAGACTATGGCCCCTGAAAATATTCCAGTAATTACTGAAGGCTTGTGCTCCAGAACTAGCTGCACCCTTAGCCAAGCTGGCCCAGCACAGCCACAGCACTGGTGTACACCCAATAATGTAGAAAATTGCCCAAGTATGCATTTTACATAAAAAGCCGGACAAGTTAGATGTGATAAATAGTGGAGAGATTAGATTACAGGAGGATATAGATGGGCTGGACAGATAGGATCATCAGTGGCAAATGGAATTTAATTCAGAAAATGTGAGGTGATGCACTTATGCAGGACAAACAAGGCAAGGGAATACATGATGAACAGTAGGAAGTGTGAAACACTGGGGATTAGACAGACAAAAACAGAAATTGCTGGCAACGCTCAGAAAGTCTGGCAGCATCTGTGGAGAGAAATCAGAGTTAAAGTTTTGGGTCCAATGACTCTTCCTCAGGGATCAGTTCCAATGATGGGTCACTGGACCTGAAACGGTAACTCTGATTTCTCTCCACAGATGCTACCAGACCTGCTGACCGTTTCCAGCAATTTCCATTTTTGTTTCTGATGTACAGCATCCGCCTTTCTTTCGGGTTTTATTGAGGATCAGAGAAACCTTGGTGTGCATGTTCACCAGCCCCTTAAGGGATTAGGACAGATGGATAAAGTAGTTAAAAGGCATATGGTACACATGCCTTTGTTAGCCATGGCATAGAATTTAAGAGCAGTGAGGCTACGCTGGAACTGTATAAAATACTGGTTCAGCTACAGCTAGAGTATTGTGTGTTGTTCTGGAGTCCACATTAGAGGAGGGCTTGTGATACCACTGGAGAGGGTGCAGAGATTTACCAGGATGTTGTCTGGAGCTGGAGAGTTTCAGTTATGGAGAGAGTTTGGACAGACTAGGGTTGTTTCCCTTAGAGAAAAGGAGATTGAAGGGGGAAATGATAGATGTATAAAATTATGAGGGGCATTGATACGACAGACAGGAAGCAACTTTTTCCATTGATGATTGCCAAGGGTCATCTCAGAGTTCTGCAAACTCTCACCATTTAGATATGCTTCTTTTTTCATTCTTCCTGCCAAAATGGACAATTTCACATAATTCCACACTACACTCTGTTTACCACAGAGTCATACAGCACAGAAACAGAGACTTTGGTCTAACCAGTCCATGCTGAACATAATCCCAAACTAAACTAGTCCCACCTGCCTGCTCCTGTCCCATATCCTTCCAAACCTTTCCTATTCATGTATTTATCCAAACAGCTTTTAAACATTGTAATTGTACGCACATCCACCACTTCCTCTGGAAGTTCATTCTGAATGCAAAGTACCCTCCGTGTAAAAGAATTATCCCTCATGTCATTCTTACATCTCTCTCCTCTCATCTTAAAATTATGTCCCCTAGCCTTGAAATCCCCCGTCCGAGGGAAAAGACAACTACCATTAACTCTATCTATACCCTCCCCCCATTATTGTATAAACTTCTATAATTACACCTCTCAACTCCCTATGCTCGAGTGAAAAATGTCCCAGCCTATCCAGCCTTTTTTTAATAACTCAAACCTTCCATACCTGGCAATATCCTGGAAAATCTTTTCTGAACCCTCTCCAGCTTAATAATATTCTTCCTATAACTGGGTGATCAGAACTGGACACAGTATTCCAGAAGAGGCCTCACCGATGTCCTGTACAACCTCAACATGATGTCCCAACTCCCGTAGTAAAAGGGTATCTTTGCCCACTCATTAATCTATCTATATCCTTTAGCTTCTACGTCCTCTTCACAACTTATTTTCCTACCTATCTCTTTGACAACTATATCTTCCATCCCTTCATCTAAGTCATTTGTACAAACAGTTGAGGTCCCAGCATCAAACCCTGTGGCACACCACATCTTGCCATTCTGAAAAGGATGCATTTACACTGACTCTCTGCTTCTTGTTAACCTGCCAATCTTCTATCCATGCCAATAAACTACCCCTTACACCATGAGCACTTATTTTCCGTGATAACCTTTGATGTAGGCATTTGATAAAATGTCATTGGATATCTAAGTGCAGTACATCCACTGGTTCCCATTTATCCACAGCACATATTAACCTCATCAAAGAACTCTAATAATTAGTCAAATATGATCTTCCATTGACAAAAGCATGTTGATTCTGCATGATTACCATGAACTTATCCAAGTGCCCTATTATAACATGTTTAACAATATTGTAAGCTCTAATATTTTCCACATGACAGAAGTTAAGCTAACTGACCTGCAGTTTCCTGCTTTCTGCCTCTCTCCCTTTTTAAATAAATGATTTACATTTGTTATTTTTCACTTACAGAATTATACAGAACAGAAGAGACTCTTTGGCCCATCAAGTGGTGGTCTTTTGGCCTGGCCCGACAGACTCTCGGCCGATGAGGCAGACTTTCGGGCTGGCGTGGTGGTCTCTCAGCGGCCTAGTGTGGCAGTCTTTCAGTACTATGTGGTGGTCTCTTAGCCTGGCATGGCCTCAGCGTGGACTTCAGGTCTCGAGGTGATTCCTTGAAGTGCAGTCCCACTGTGGCTTAGCACTTAAGAAAGACCGTAATGTTTGAACTTTCAGCTTTATTTCTTTATTTTCTACTGAAGACTAAGAATGTGTCACTGTACTATAATTACTGCAATGTTTAACTTTTAACTTTGTTTCCTTTCTACCTTGTTCTTAAAATTCTGTACCTAGGTACTTGTACCTAAGATGGCGTCTTGTGTGGCAACATTATACACTTTTCACTGTACTCCTTTTGTACTTGAGCACATGTGACAATAAAATCAAAATCAAAGTCAAAACTCAATCAAGTCTGTACCACTAAAAATACACTACTACCTACACTAGTCCCACTTTCCTGCTCTAGGTCCATAGCCTTGAATGTCATAACATTTCAAGTGCTCATCCAAGTACTTTTTAAAGGTTGGGAGGTCTCCTGCCTCAACTACCCTCCCAGGCAATGCTTTCCAGACCCTCACCACTCGCTGGGTAAAAAAATGTTTCATCAAATCCCCTCTATAGCTCCTGCCTTTCACTTTAAAAGCATATCCCCTTGTTATTAACCCTTCGACTAAGGGGAACAGCTCGTCTCTATTTACACCGTCCATGCCCTTCATAATATTAGATACCTCTATCAGGTCCCAAAGAAAACAACCCAAGCTTATCCAGCCTCTCTTCATCACTGAAATGTTCCATCCTGGGCAATGTCCTGGTGAATTTCAACTGCACTCCCTCCAGTGCAAACACATCCTCCTATATTGTCGTGACCAGAACTGCACACAGTACTCCATCTGTGACCTAACCAAAGTTCTGAACAGCTCCAACAAAATCTTCCTGCTCATAATCTATGCCACAAGTGATAAAGGCAAGTATCCTATATGCTACCTTAACTACGCTATTAACCTGTCCTGCCACTTTCAGGGCTGTGTAGACAAGCACCCCAAGATCCCCCTGTTCCTCTGAGCTCCCTAGTGTCTTGCTATTCATTAAGTACTCTTTGTTACTTCTTCTAAACCTTACGCTGATCAGGGTTAAATTACATCTGCCACTGATCTGTGCATCTGACCAATCCTTTTATATCCTCCTGTGGCTTAATATTTCCCTCCTCACTGTCCAATCACCTGACTGATCTTTGTATCATCCACAAACTTAATTATCAAATCCCCCATATTCTCATCCACATCATTTATGAATGTCGTAAACAATAAGGGATCCAGCACTTGATCCCTGTGGTACACCACTGCACACTGGGCTCCGGTCAGACAAACAACCTTGTAACCCCACCCTCTGTCTCAATGCCTAAGCCAGTTTTGGATCCATATCTAATTGGACTGTCGCTGAATCAAAGGTGTTGTAGAAAATCAAAACAAATGCATTAACTATCTCACTAGACACTTCTTTCAGACATTTGGATGAAGTCCATTAAGACCCAGGTACTGTCAGGCCACAACTCCTACAATTTATTCAGTACCACAACTCTGGTGATTGAGATTTTCCAGAGTTCCTCCCTCCCTCCCGTTCCTCAATTTATTGCTTCCTCTGGGATGTTATATGTATTTTCTATAGTGAAGACTGCAGCAAAATACCTGTTCAATTCATCTGCTATCTCCTTATTTTCCATTATTAATTCTCCAGTCTGACTTTATATAGGACCAACACTCACTTTGTTAACACTTCTTCTTTCAAATACTTATAGGAACTCATACTACCAGTTTTTGTTTTTCCAGCTAGCTTTCTCTGGGAAATTTTCCTTTTTTTTAATCATTCTTTGCCATTTTTTATGTTCTCTCCAATCTTCTGACCTACCATCTGAGCACAATTATATGTTTTTGCTCTCAGTCTGATACAATCTTTAAATTTCTAGTTAACCACGGACAGTGGTCATGTCTTGGAATTTTTTCTCACTCGCTTGAATGTATCTATTCTGTAAATTCTGAAGTATTCCCTAAAATGTCTGCCCTACTTCACTATTGACTATCCTTTAATTTGCCAATTCACTTTAGCCAGTTCTGCTTTCATGCCCTCAAAACTGCCTTTATTTAAAATTTAAAAATAGTCTCAGACCCACCCAAAGATACCAAGAACTGCAGAAGCTGGAGGCAGAGTCAACACAGTGTGGAGCTGCAGGAACACAGCAGGTCAGGCAGCATCAGAGAAGTAGGAAAGTTGATTTTTCAGGCCGGGACCCTTCTTCCCAACCCGAAACATCGACTTTACTACTCCTCTGATGCTGCCTGACCTGCTGTGTTCCTCCAGCTCCACACTATGTTGACTCAGACTCACTCATCTCTCCCTCAAACTGAATCCAAAATTAAATTTTATTATCATTGCTGCTACCAAGGGATGCCTTCACTATGAGATCATTAATTAATCCTGTCTCACTGCACAATACCAGGTCTGATATTGCCTGGTCTCTAGTCAGATCCAGAACATGCTATTCAAAGCAGCTCTCCTGAAAACATTCTTTGAACTCCTCATCGAGGCACCTTTGCCAATTTAACTTCCCCAGTAAATACTACGAGATAGAGTGGATAGCCAGAGACTTTTTTCCCAGGGCGGAAATGACTATTACGAGGGGGCATAATTTTAAGGTGATTGGAGGAAGGTATAGGGGAGATATCAGAGGTAGGTTCTTCACAAAGAGTGGTGGGCATGTGGAATGCGCTGCCAGCGGTAGTAGTGGAATCAAATACTTCAGAGACTTTTAAGCGACTCTTGGATAGACACGTGGAGGATAGTAAAATGTAGGGTATGCAGGGTAGATTGATCTTAGTAGGATAATAGGTTGACACAACATCGTGGCCCGAAGGGCCTGTACTGTGCTGAGATAACAAGGTGTAGAGCTGGATGAACACAGCAGGCCAAGCAGCATCAGAGGAGCAGGAAAGCTGACGTTCTGAAGAAGGGTCTAGGCCCGAAACGTCACCTTTCCAGCTCCTCTGATGCTGCTTGACCTGCTGTGTTCATCCAGCTCCACACCTTGTTATCTCAGATTCTCCAGCATCTGCAGTTCCTACTATCTCTGTACTGTGCTGTACTGTTTCATGTTCTATGTAATACATAGATTAAAATTTCCCATGATTCACTGTGCCTTTCTGACAAGCTCTCATTACTTCTTTCTTTTACCTCACCCTACTGTGCAGTTACTGTTCTGGGCCTGTACAAGACTCCCACAAGTGATTTCTTAGCTTTATTATTTCTCACTTCTACCCAAACCATTTCCATGAGTTGAATCTTTTATGCGTCTGAGTGACGTGAACTATGGTGATGTGTGGCAGAATCAAGCAACAAGTTGATGAGGCCCATCCTAATGTCATGAGCAACTCACATCATTTTATATGCTTTTCACAAGTGGCATGATGAGATTCTTTCAAGTTGCCAATCAACAGTTAAACACCTTGTTCACAGCTCTCCCCACCTCATTAATATTGAGGCTCTAGTTTAACAAATCCACCACACAAGCTCAATGTCGGAAAACTTACCAGGGTAACCAGAGTGAACACTGGTGGATTCAGCTTGCTGTTTGTTCTGAACAACTTCCAAGTTGGAAAACAGATAGCAACATCTCGAGGCATGCTCCATGGGCACTGGCATCCGCCAATGTCTAAGAACCCTCATGTTACATCTCCAATCCACTTACAGAATGCTTCTGCACTTCAACGCTCAATGTAATACTGCAGGAAGGGCACTGTACTCAGGGACACACAGCCAGTTCATGGACTTGACCAGACTGTATATTTGGGCTCTTCACTCGCTGTCATAGCGCTCACTCACTTTGAGCCTATGTGCTTTTGAGCTTTGCCCTTTAGCCGGAGATACCAGGTTCATATTACCATTGTCTTGTTTGCTGTTTAGTGCAAATACAAAGTTAGAAAAGCTTGTCACAGTTGACAGCAAGCCTCAGTCGAATCCAGGGATACAGCCTTCACTCAGAGGGCCCAGCAATGAGGGTCAAGGGCAGCCTCTGATGAAGGTCCACAGAAGAAACAAGGAACAATACAGTACAGGAACAGGCCCTTCGGCCCTCCAAGCCTGCGCCAACACATTTTGCCTTTCCATACTAAAACCATCTTCACTTACAGGTTCTGCATCCCTCTATTCCCTTCTTATTCATGTATTCGTCCAGGTGCTTCTTGAATGCTGCTATTGTGTCTGCTTCCACCACCTCCCCTGGCAACACATTCCAGGCACTCAACACCCTTTGTGTGAAAAACTTGCCTTGCACATCTCTTTTAAACATCCCCCCCTTGCACCTTGAACCTGTGTCCCCTAGTAATTGACCCCTCAACCCTGAGAAAAAGCCTCATACTTTCCACTCTCTCCATGCCATTCACAATCATATAAACTTCTATCAGGTTGCCCCTCAACCTCCTGCGTTCTAGTGAAAACAAACCCAGTCTATCCAACCTTTCTTCATAGCTAAAATCCCCCACACCAGGCAACATCCTGTTAAACCTTTTCTGTACACTCTCCAAAGCATCCACATCCTTCTGGTCATGTGGTGACCAGAACCGTACGCAATATTCCAAATGTGGTCTAACTAAAGTTCTATAAAGGTGCAGCATAACTTGTCCATCCTTATACTCAATGCCCCTTCCAATGAAGGCAAGCATGTCATAGCCCTTTTGTACTACTTTATCTACCTGTGCTGCCACCTTCAGTGATCTGTGGGACCTGCACACCCAGATCTCTCTGCGAATCAATTCTCCTAAGCGTTCTGCCATTCACTGTATAATTTCCCCCTGTACTTGAATTTCCAAAATGGTCTAAGTCCAGGCCCTGGTCAGAGTCAGGATCCCATGTTCAAAAGGAGGAAAAGCTGAATGATGGGCAGCACACCACCCATCTTTACGCTTTCTGCTCTATTCTGGGCTGTTTTGCTCATGGAATGAGAAAGAGGCAAGACTAAAGGAGATGAAAGTAGGTGGCACAGCTATTACTATTATTGCAGGTGGGGAAGTGTCCCGAGTGGGTTAGTAGACAGGACAGATGGCATGCTGGGGGGGTGGAGTGGTGCAAACTCTGTGAGGAAAGGGTATGTGGTAGAGCATCAGCCTTGTGGGAAGTGGATGCAGTAGCAGAGATAAAGTGAGTGTGAGATATCAGAGAGAAGATGATGGCACTTACCCTGATGGTGTGGAGAAGGACATTGACCTTCTTCCTACACTGCTGAGCATTCCTCCAGATGGCTGAGATTCCTTAAACCCAGGTAGCAACCTTGGACTAGGCTAGCATGATAGGTGTTGAGGTGTCCTCTAAAGGTACCAGGGAAGAGGATATCCTATGTTGGCATGGCCCTGTCCAGCGCCCTGCCCACAAAGCAGAGCACTGAGCTCCCCCCGTCTGCCATGTGTGGAGCAAATGTCAGCAAACGTGCAGGGAAGCTCCAGACTGACAGTGCCAGTCCAGTGCACACAGAGATGCAGGTGAATTCTGGGATATCCGCTGAGTGTTGAGTTATTCCAGGAACAGTGCATCATAAGCCAGGGTGGAAACTGGATGTGAGAGATGCCATGGCAGCAGGGTAGGTAATTCATGCGGTGAGTTAGGTAAGATAGGGTGAGAGAACCCTCTACACCTTGCAGCAACAAACCCTCCAAAAAACTCAATGTAACCTGGCAGCATGATGGCTCAGTGGTTAGCACTGCTACCTCACAGTACCAGGGATCTGGATTCAATTCCAGCCTCGGGTGACTGTCTGTGTGGAGTTTGCACATTCCATTGGAGAATGATATGTCAACAGAGTCAGTTTGGGTTGAGGTCTGGAACAAGAAAGGAGCAGTCACTTTGATGGGGGTTTTTTACAGACCCCCTAATAGTTGCTGAGGAGCGGACTGGGAGGCAGATACTGGAAAGGTGCAGAAGTCACAGGGTTGTAGTCATGGGTGACTTCGACTTTCCAAATATCGATTGGAAACATTTTAGTTGTAATAGTTTAGATGGAGTGGATTTTGTCCAGTGTGTTCAGGAAAGATTCCTGACACAGTATGTAGACAGACCAACACAAGGAGAGGCCACTTTGGATTTGGTGCTTGGCAATGAACTGGGCCAAGTGTCAGACCTGTTAGTAGGAGAGCATTTTGGCGGTAGCGATCATAACTCTGTTACTTTTACAATAGTCATGGAAAAGGATAGGTACAGACAGCAGGGTAAGGTTTATAATTGGGGGAAGGGTAATTACAGAGATAGTAGGAACTGCAGGTGCTGGAGAATCTGAGATAGCAAGGTGTGGAGCTGGATGAACACAGCAGGCCAAGCAGCATCAGAGGAGCAGAAAAGCTGACGTTTCGGGCCTAGACGCTTCTTCAGAAATGGGGGAGGGGAAGGGGGTTCTGAAATAAATAGGGAGAGAGGGGGAGGTGGATAGAAGATGGATAAAGGAGAAGATAGGTGGCGAGGAGACAGACAGGTCCAAGACAGGGTTGGAGCCAGTAAAGGTGAGTGGAGGTGGGGAGTTAGGGAGGGGATAGGTTAGTCCAGGGAGGACGGACAGGTCAAGGGGGCGGGATGAGCCTTGTAGGTAAGAGATGGGGGGGTGGGGCTTGAGGTGGGAGGAGGGGATAGGTGGGAGGAAGGACAGGTTAGGGAGGTGGGGACAGGCTGGGCTGGTTTTGGGATGTAGTAGGGGGAGGGGACATTTTGAAGCTTGTGAAGTCAACATTGATATACCATGGGTAATTACAATTCTGTTAGGCAAGAACTGGGTAACATAAATGGGAACAGATGCTGTCAGGGAAGAGCACTATAGAAAGGTGGAGATTGTTTAAGGAATGCATACTGTGTGTGCTCAATATGTTTGTCCCTAGCAGGCAGGGAAGATGCAGTCGAGTGAGGGAGCCTTGGTTCTCAAGAGAGGTCGAATGACTGGTTAAGAGGAAGAAAGGTGCTTATGTAAGGTTTAGGAAACAAGGAACGGAAAAGGCTCTACAGGGATACAATTCATCCAGGAAGGAGATGAAGAAAGGGCTTAGGAGACCTTTAAGGGAGCATGAGAAAACCTTGGCGGAAAGGATCAAGGAAAACTCCAAGGCTCTTTACACGTATATGAGGAATAAGAGAATGACCAGAGAAAGGGTAGGGCTGATCAAGGATTGTAAAGGGAATTTGTGCACGGAGCCTGAAGAGATAGGAGAGGTCCTTAATGAATACTTTTCTTCAGTATTCACAACTGAGAGGCACCTAGTTGTAGAGGAGGACAGTGTGAAATAGGCTGGTCAGCTAGAGGAAGTCGTCGTTAGTGAGGAAGATGTGCTAGGAATTTTGAGGAAGTTGAAGATAGATAAGTACCCCGGGCCTGATAGGATTTATCCAAGGATTCTATGGGAAGTGAGGGAAGAGATCGCAGGGCCTTTGGCGGTGATGTTTTTGTCCTCACTGTCCATGGGTATAGTGCCAGAAGACTGGAGAGAGGCAAACGTCATTCCCTTGTTCAAAAAAGGGAATAAGGATAATCCCGGAAATTATAGGCCAGTTAGTCTTACGTCAATGGTGGGCAAATTATTGGAAAGGGCTCTGAGAGATAGGATTTATGGTCACTTGGAAAGGCACAGTTTGATTCGTGATAGTCAGCATGGATTTGTGAGGGGTAGATCATGCCTCACAAACCTTATTGAATTCTTTGAAGAGGTGACCAAACACATGGATGAAGGTAGAGCAGTGGATGTGGTAAACATGGATTTAAGTAAGGCGTTTGATAAGGTTCCCCATGGTAGGCTCATGCAGAAGGTAAGGAGGCATGGGATGGGGGAAATGTGGCAGATTGGATTCAGATTTGGCTAACCCTTAGAACTCAAAGGGTGGTAGGGGATGGAAAATATTCAACGTTGTGCTCAGTTATGAGTGGTGTACCACAAGGATCTGTTCTGGGTCCTCTTCAATTTGTGATTTTTGTAAAGATTTGGATGAAGGAGTGGAAGGGTGGATTAGTAAGCTTGCGGACGATACAAAGGTGGGTTGCGTTGTAGACAGTGCGGACGGCTGTTCTAGGTTACAAGAGACTTTTTCCTAGGGTGGAGGTAGCTATTAAAAGGGGGCATAGATTTAAAGTGAGTGCAGGTAGATATAGGGGAGACGTCAGAGGTAGGTTCTTTACTCAAAGAGTGGTCGGGGCGTGGAATGCATTGCCGGAGAGGGTAGTGGAATCGGCCTCATTAGGGGCATTTAAGCGGCTATTAGATAGGCATATGGATGATAGTCTAAGGTAGGGGTGGAGGTTAGATAGACCTTAGGATTAGGGTAAAAGTTCGCCACAACATGGTGGGCCGAAGGGCCTGTACTGTGCTGTATTGTTCTATGTTCTATTCTCCCTGTGTCTTTGCTGGTTTCCTCTGGGTGGTCTGGTTCCCTTCCCACGTCCAAAGATGTGGAGGCTAGTTAGATTGGCCATACTAAATTGCCCATAGTGTCTAGGGATTTGGAGGCTGGGTAGATTAGCTATGGGAAATGCATGGTTACAGGGATAGGGTAGGGGTGTGAGCCTGGGTGGGACGCTCTTCAGAGAGTTGGTGTGGACTTGTTGGGCCTAATGGCCTGTTTCCACACTGCAGGAGTTCAATTAACCCAGGCCTACATTTAAAAAAAATGGAAGATTCAGCCCATTCTCTTGGTTTACTGAACTTAGTATGACCTATCATTAATGAACACAGTCCACTTTTCCTACTTTCTGGTCATTCCTAAATGTCCTGTAGTCTTCAAGACTCTGGTCCGAATCCATGTCATCCTGCAGCCATATTTCTGTAATGGCTGCCAGATCGTACTTATTTTTATTTGCACCCTCAGTTCACCAGTTTTGCTTTGAATGCTACTTGCACTCAAATACAGATCCTTTAGCTTTATCATTTCACTCTCTTCGTAAATTTTAATCTTATCATTGTATGCTTGCCTTTATTGGTCACTGCATTGAGTGTAGGAGTTGGGAGGTCATGTTGCAGCTGTACAGGACATTGGTTAGGCCACTTTTGGAATACAGCATTCAATTCTGGTCTCCCTGCTGTAGGAAGGATGTTGTGAAACTTGAAAGGGTTCAAAAAAAATTTCCAAGGATGTTGCTGGGGTTGGAGGGTTTGAGCTATAGGGAAAGGCTGAATAGACTGGGGCAATTTTCCCTGGAGCATCGGAGGTTGAGGGGGACCTTACAGAGGTTTATAAAATCATGAGGGGCATGGATAGGGTGAATAGTCAAGGTCTTCTCCCTAAGTTAGGGGAGTCCAAAACTAAAGGGCATAGGTTTAAGGTGAGGGGGAAAGATTTAAAAGGGACCTAAGGGGTAACTTTTTCATGCAGAGGATGGTGCGTGTATGGAATGAGCTGCCACAGGAAGTGGTGGAAGCTGGTACAACTATAACATTTAAAAGGCATCTGGATGGGTATATGGATAGGAACAGTTTAGAGGGATATGGGCCCTATGCTGGCAAATGGGATTAGATTAATTTAGGATAGCTGGTGGCATGGATGAGTTATACTGAAGGGTCTGTTTCCATGCTGCACAGCTCTATGACTCTAAGATTTATATTCTCTATCCTTTCCTGTCACGGTTCATTAGTCATTTCAAGTATTAATACCTCTGTTTTTGGCCTTGACTCTACTCTTTGATTTATCACATCTGCCCAAATTTGGTCCTTTGCCCCCACTATTCACTTTAAAATCCTCTCTATTTCCCTAGTTACACAATTGGCAGGAACATTAGCCGCAACACAGTTCAGTTGGAGGCCATCCCATTGATACAGATCCCACTTTCCCCAGTACTGCTGCCTGGGCTTCATGAATGAGAATCCAGTTCTCCCACACCACTCTTTCTAATCTCTCTAATCTGATTTGCCCTATGCCAACTGGCATGTGGCTCAGGTAATAATGCAGAGATTATGATCCTTAAGGTTCTGCTTCTTAATTTGGCACCTAGCTACTCATATCAATTATGTAGAACCTTCTTGTTTGTCCTGTTTGGGTCACTAGTATTTATATAGATTGTGGCAACTAGATCCTCCTCACCCCACTCCAATTTCCTTTCGAATCCTGAGCAGATATTCTGAACCCTGCAACTGGTCATACAACATAACCATCTGGACTCATGCTTTTTGCTGCAGAGATCATGTTAATCCCCTTTACTATACTCTGTATAACTCTGGCACGCTATCATAAGTCACACTAAATCGGCTAGTTTTATATGCTCCTAACACAAAAGGCCCAGCTGACTCACTCAATGAGGATCCAGTTTCAGCTGGTTCTTAATTAAGCCGCTCTTTCACTGGAACCTTCAAAGAAATCTTGCTTAAGGCTGACAACTGCTGAATTTAAAGTGTACATGTCAGTTTAATGTCAACTGTAAACCACAAATCAAATTAAATTTGTACAAAATAAGGGAAGACCCATCAGATCTGCACCAAATTTCCATTTTCCTGTCTTCTCCTTTCAACTTCTATTCTTCTATTTGTGATTTTTATAAATGATTTGGATGAAGGAGTGGAAGGGTGGATTAGCAAGTTCGTGGACGATACGAAGGTGGGTCGTGTTGTGGACAGTGCGGAGGGCTGTTCTAGGTTACAAACTGACATTGATGGGATGCAGAGCTGGGCTGAGAAGTGGCAGATGGAGTTTAACCCTGAAAAGTGTGAGGTGATTCATTTTCGAAGCGCAAACTTGAAAACAGAATACAGGGTTAACGGAGAGATTCTTGGCAGTGTGGAGGAGCAGAGGGATCTTGGGGTTCATGTTCACAGTTCCCTGAAAGCTGCGACCCAGGTGGATAGAGTTGTTAAGAAGGCATATGGTGTGTTAGCTTTCATTAATAGAGGGATCAAGTTCAAGAGCCGTGAAGTTATGCTCCAGCTATACAAAAGCCTGGTTCAGCCACATCTGGAATATTGCGTCCCGTTCTAGTCGCCTCATTACAGGAAAGATGTGGAAGCGTTGGAAAAGGTGCAGAGGAGATTTACCAGGATGTTGCCTGGAAAGGAGGGAAGGTCTTACGAGGAAAGGTTGAGAGAGCTAGGGCTTTTCTCTTTAGAACGACGAAGGATGAGAGGTGACTTGATAGAGGTGTACTTGATAGAGGGTGGCATGGTGGCACAGTGGTCAGCACTGCTGCCTCACAGCGCCAGGGACCCGGGTTTGATTCCAGCCTCAAGCGACTGTCTGTGCGGAGTTTGCACATTCTCCCCGTGTCTGCATGGGTTTCCTCCGGGTGCTCCGGTTTCCTCCCACAGTCCAAAGATGTGCAGGTTAGGTGGACTGATCATGCTAAATTGCCCGTAGTGTTCAGGGAGGTGTAGATTAGTGAGTTATAGGGGATGGGTCTGGGTGGGATGCTCTGAGGTTCGATGTGGACTTGTTGGGACGAAGGGCCTCTTTCCACACTGTAGAAATTCTATGATAAAATGATCAGAGGTATAGATAGAGTGGACAGCCAGAGACTTTTACCTAGGGTGGAGGTAGCTATTACGAGGGGGCATAGTTTTAAAGTGAGTGGAGGTAGCTACAGGGGAGACGTCAGAGGTAGGTTCTTTACTCAGAGAGTGGTAGGGGCGTGGAATGCATTGCCAGAGAGGGTAGTGGAGTCGGCCTCGTTAGGGACATTTAAGCGGCTACTAGATAGATATTTGGATGATAGTCTAAGGTAGGGGTGGAGGTTAGATAGACCTTAGGATTAGGGTAAAAGTTCGGCACAACATCGTGGGCTGAAGGGCCTGTACTGTGCTGTACTGTACTGTTCTATGTAACACTGTATGTTCTTCTTTTTTTCAAATAGTCTCATTCCCTTTTGAAAGCCTCAAATGAACCAGCCTCCATCACTCTCAGGCAGCACATTAGCCAAATGATAAATTTATTTTGAACCATCTCAGGGTAGATTTCTCACTCACGAGAATGAACAGGAATCCTTCCAATTTTCCCCTTGGGGCAATATTAATGCTTTATTTGAGTATCATGCTGTGCACTAAGTGTTGACCAGTATAACTTGACTGTTTCAGGCACGTTGTCCCAGATAGAGACAGACTTTGTAAGATGAGCAGTGCCTGCTTGAGGGTGAGGAGTGAAAGGTCATGTTAGCATAGAATCATCACAGCATTGAAAGAGGCCATTAGGCCCATTATGCCTGTGTGGGCCCTATTGAAGGAGCAGTTCACCTAGTGCCACACCTGTCTTTTCCCTGTAGCCCTGCAAATTTTCACTTTTTAGATGATGGTCCAATTCCCTTTCCAAAGTCTAAATTATATGTGCCTCTACCACACTCAGTCAGAGCATTTCAGACTTTAACCACTTGCTGTGTGAAAGTTTTTCCTCATGTGTTATCGCTTCGTTAGCAGTCACCTTAAATCTATGTCCCCAGTTCTCAATTTTGTGAATGGAACAGTTCCCAGTCTGCGCCTGCATGCCCTCACCCAATATACTCTGTCCAGACTCCTCTGCAATCAAATGAATAACTGATTTCATACTTCTCTATTAAATGTCACCTCTCACTCGTCTTTTTAAAGTTACACCATCCTCCTCATGGATTCATGTTCCAAGTTTGGTATCAAAGAATCAAAGAAGTTCTATAGTGTAAATAGAGGTCATTTGGCCCATCAAGTCTGTACTGACCCACCCTATCCCCATAACCTTGTATTTACTGTAACCCTCCTAATCCACCTAGCCTGCACGTCTTTGGACTAGGGGAGGCAACTGGAGCACCCGGTGGAAAGCCAGACAGACACAGGAAAAACGTGCAAACTCTATACAGTCACTCATGACTGGAATTGAAGCTGGATCCGTCGTGTTGTGAAGCAGCAGTGCCAACCACCGTCATCTGCAATCATCTGCTCCGTCCCCTATACACTAATGTCAAGGTCATTACTATATATCGGAAGGAATCGTTACGATGATTGAGGAACTCAACTTATAAATGTTTCTGTAGTATGAAGAACAAACATTTGCTGTTACCGTTTCCTGTCACTCAGCGAACATTGTATCCATGTTGCTACTACCATCTTTATTCCAAGCACTGGAAAATGGGATTAGAATAGTTAGGTGCAGTCCTGATGGACCGAAGGGCCTCTTTCTTCCTGTAGACCTTTACGATTATGAGCAGCAAAGTTCCCCATTATAACTACCCTTTGATTTTGAGCCACCTGTGGTCTCACAAACTTGGCTCTGGCTGTACTGCATAGGCAAACCATCATTCTCACCAGTATTCAGAACTGAATAATGGTTGGAGAGCAGGATGCACTCAGGGAACTCCTGCACTACTTTCTCATTTCTTCTTGATAACCTGATACTTACCCATTCCCTCCCTCCCAGCATTCTCTTAAGTTTGAGCTGACCACGTTTAGAAGTATCCTGTGCACAAAGCTCTCAACCTTGCAGATGCACCAGTAACAACAGCTGCTGCTAAAGCTCTGAAACCTGAAGCCAAGTTGCTGCGGTTGACGACACTTCCTGCATATATGGTTATCCAAGAATCAGGGCATGTGCTTTCCAGTGATCAAATCTACTAAATTACTACTCTGAAGAAAATCAAACAAACTCACCAGCTACATATTTCTCTTTCCCTAAATATAGGGAGGTTAAATGAAATACTTGACTTCACCTTAATCAAAAAAAAAGTGAATGCCCAACAACTTGGACCGACTTCCTAACTTATTTTATTTGTTCATGGGATGTGCTGGCTGACCCAGCCCTAACTGCCCCTTGAGGAGGTGGTGGTGAGCTGCCTTCTTGAACTGCTGCAGTCTATGTGATATGGGTAGACCCACAATGCTGTTAGGGAGGGAATTTCTGGATTTTAACTAAATGATACTGAAGGAATGGTGATATAATTCCAAGTCAGGATGGTGAGTGGCTTGGATTGGAACTAGCAGGTGGTGGCGTTCCCAAATGTCTGCTGTACTTGTTCTTCTAGTTGGTAATGGTCATGGGTTTGGAAGGTGCTAAGGGGCCTTGGTGAACTTCTGCAGTGTATTTTTGTAGATGGTACACACTGCTGCTACTGTGCATTAGTGTTGGAAAGAGAAAATATTGAAGGTGGTGGATGGTTACCAATCAAGCAGCCACTTTGTCATGTGCAGTGTTACAGAACATAGAACATAGAGCATTAAACACAGTACAGGCCCTTTGGCTCTCGATGTTGCGCCAACCTGTGAAACCAATCTGAAGCCCATCTAACCTACACTATTCCATTATCATCCATATGTTTACCCAACGACCATTTAAATGCCCTTAAAGTTGGTGAGTCCACTACTGCTGCAGGCAAGGCATTCCATGCCCTTACCACTCTCTGAGTAAAGAATCTACCTCTGATATCTATCCTATATCTATCACCCCTCAATTTAAAGCTATGCCCCCTCGTGCTAGCCATCATCATCTGAGGAAAAAGGCTCTCACTGTCCACCCTATCTAATCCTCTGATCATCTTGTATGTCTCTATTAAGTCACCTCTTAACCTTCTTCTCTCTAACGAAAACAGCCTCAAGTCCCTCAGCTTTTCCTCATAAGACCTTCCCTCCATACCAGGCAACATCCTGGTAAATCTCCTCTGCACCCTTTCCAATGCTTCCACATCCTTCCTATAATATGGCAACCAGAACTGTACGCAATACTCCAAGTGCGGCTGCACCAGAGTTTTGTTCAGCTGCAACATGACCTCATGGCTCCGAAACTCAATCCCTCTACCAATAAAACCTAGCACACCGTACGCCTTCTTAGCAACCCTATCAGCCTGGGTGGCAACTTTCAGGGATCTATGCACGTGGACACCGAGATCTCTCTGCTTGTCCACACTACCAAGAATCTTACCATTAGCCCTGGACTCTGTATTCCTGTTACTACTTCCAAAGTGAATCACCTCACACTTTTCCACATTAAACTCCATTTGCCACCTCTCAGCCCAGCTCTGCAGCTTATCTATGTCCCTCTGTAACCTGCAACATTCTTCCACACTATCTACAACTTCACCGACTTTAGTGTTATCCGCAAATTTACTAACCCATCCATCTATGCCCTCATCCAGGTCATTTATAAAAATGACAAACAGCAGTGGCCCCAAAACAGATCCTTGCGGTACACCACTAGTAACTGAACTCCAGGATGAACATTTCCCATCAACCACCACCCTCTGTTTTCTTACAGCTAGCCAATTTCTGATCCAATCCGCTAAATCACCCTCAATCCCATGCCTCCATATTTTCTGCAATAGCCTACCATGGGGAACCTTATCAAATGCTTTACTGAAATCCACATACACCACATCAACCGCTTTACCCTCATCCACCTGTTTAGTCACCTCCTCAAAGAACTCAATAAGGTTTGTGAGGCATGACCTACCCTTCACAAAACCGTGTTGACTATCCCTAATCACATTATTCCTTTCTAGATGATGATAAATCCTATCTCTTATAATCCTTTCCAACACTTTACCCACAGCCGAAGTAAGGCTCACTGGTCTATAATTACCAGGGTTGTCTCTACTCCCCTTCTTGAACAAGGGGACAACATTTGCTATCCTCCAGCCTTATGGCACTATTCCTGTATACAATGACAACATAAAGATCAAAGCCAAAGGCTCTGCAATCTCCTCCCTAGCTTCCCAGAGAATCCTAGGATAGATCCCATCTGGCCCAGGGGACTTATCTATTTTCACACTGTATATACATTATGTATGAGTTTCTTCAGTTACTGGAGCTGCATTAATCTAGGAAAGTGAGGAGTATTCCATCACACTCTTGACTTGTGCCTTGTAGATAGTGGATAGGCTTTGGGATCCAGGAAGTGAGTTACTTGCTGTAGGGTTCCGAGCCTCTGGCCTTGTCTTCTAGCCACAGTGGCTAGACCAGTTCAGTTTCTGGTCAATGGTAACTCCCAGGATGTTGATAATGGGGTATTTGTTGATGATAATACCATTGAATGTCAAGGCCAGATGGTTAGATTCTCTCTTGTTGGAGGTGGTCATTTGTGACACATGTGTAGTGCAAATGTTACTTACCTCTAATCAGCCCAAATCTGGATCTTGTCCAGGTCTTTCTGAATATGGATAAAAATGGCTTATGTATCAAAGGAATCACAAATGGTGCTGAACATCGGGCATTCAACAATGAACAACTCCAACCTTGACTTTATGACAGATGGAAGGTCACTGATGAAGTAAGTAAAGATGGTTAGCCCTAGGACATTACTCTGAGGAACTCCTGCAGTGAGGTCTCAAGACTGAAGTTGTTAACCTTCAATAATCACACCATCTTCCTTTGTGCCAGGTATGACTCCAACCAGCAGAGAGTGGAGGGTGATCTGTTGGTTGTGGGATCACTTAGCTCTGCCTATTATTTGCTGCTCGTTCTGTTTAGCATGCAAGTAATCCTGTGTTGTAGCTTTAGCATGTTGACACTTCATTACCAGGTATTCGTGGTGGTGCTCCTGGCATGTCATCCTGCACTCTCCATTGAACCAGGGTTGACCCCCTGGCTTGATAATAATGGTAGAGTTGGGGATATTAGGTTGCAGATTGTGGCTTAATACAATTCTGCTACTGCTGATGACCCACAGAGCCTCACGGATGCTAACTGAATTGCTCAATCCATTTGAAGTGGTAATGTCACACAACACAATTGAGGTTATCCTCGATATAAAGACAGGACTTCATCTCCTGTATAATAACTGTATGGTGGGCAGATGCATCTGTGACAATTGGGTGGAGGATGAGCTAAGTTTTCTCCCTCTCATTGGTTCCCTTAGCATCTGATGGGCATCCAGTCTAGTGGCTGGATTTCCACCCCCACCCCCCTCTTTATTCATTCACAAGATGAGGGCATCACTGGCTATGCAGCAGTTATTGCCTATCCCTAATTGCCCAGAGGACAGTTTAGAGCCAACCCCATTGCTGTGGGTCAGGAGTCACATCGAGGACAGATCAGGTAAGGACGGTAGTTTCCATCCCTAAAGGGCATTAGTGAACCAGATGGGTTTTTCCCCATGGCGGGATTTGAACCCAGGTCCCCAGCACGGGGCAGCATGGTGACACTGCTGCCTCACAGCATTAGGGACCCAGGTTCGATTCCAGCCTCGGGCGACTGTCTGTGTGGAGTTTGCACATTCTCCCCGTGTCTGCGTGGGTTTCCTCCGGTTTCCTCCCACAGTCCAAAGATGTGCAGGTTAGGCGGATTGGCCACGCTAAATTGCCTGTAGTGTTCAGGGAGGTGTAGATTAGGTGGGTTATAGGGGGATGGGTCTGGGTGGGATGCTCTGAGGTTCAGTGTGGACTTGTTGGGCCGAAGGGCCTGTTTCCACACCGTAGGGATTCTATGAATTTAGAACATTATCTGGGTCTCATGGATTAACAGTCCAGCGATAATACCACTAGGCCATTGCCTCCCCCTTGTAGGTTTTAGCCATTTCAAGTAATAATATTACTATTGAGCTACTTTTGGTGATGGATATTGAAGTCTCCCACTCAGAATACATTCTGTTGTAAGAGATCTCATATTTTATATTTTTAAAACTGTATCAGAAATGGAGGTTAGACTGCTAGAACTGCAATACCAGGAGAGTGTTGTGACTTGAAAATCAGGTGTTGCATATCATTGAGCTGTGCAATGCAATGTTGCTTTTCAGAAGTAGCAAGAGGGAGACTTTGAGACTGAGTGGCACTGAGAACTTTCAAGTTAAGGAAATTTTGCCTGGCAACAGCTGTTTGATTGGTTAAGCTGCAGAATGCTAAAACGCTATAAATGCCAAGAGCAGCAGTGGAAAAACACACAGAGCCTTCAGATCGAAAGCATTTATCTCTTCCTCTCTCTCCATATGGGGTAAAGACGGAAAATCAATAAAACGTAAAAGAAATAAGTTGTACAAGAAAGTTCACCTGATGTTGAATCGAAGAACAAGTGTCAGCCTACAAGCAGCATACCATCACTGCAACAGGACTGAGAAAAAGAACTTCCCACCTTTGGACTTTTGATCTTCGGAATTTTGTTTGACCTGCTTATACTCCTTTACTATACATAATTTGTGTGAAACCATTTGTCTTAATTATGACTAAATTCCCACACATGTACATAATCAAAGGGGTATGTTTAAGTGGCATAAATTAGAACACTTTTCTTTTCATTATTCTTGTTAAATAGCTTTCTGCTGAAAAAACAAACTGGCGTGAATTGCTTTTGCCCTGAGTAGCAGTCAGTCAGTCAGGAAAACTGGTCATTTTGGTGATCTCGTTGGAATTTTATATATTCTGCAACAGCTTGTGGAACAGTGTGGCATGAGTGGTGCATTCTTCTCAGTTACGAATTGACACTGTGCCCTTGCACCTTCATCCACCAATTCATCAGCAGAGGTTGGGGGGTGGGAAAGAAACATGGAAGTCAGCAGGAGGTTTTCTTGTTTATGTTGAACCTAATGCCATGAAACCTCAATGGGTCCTGAGTCAATATCAAAGACTCCAAGGAATACTCATTCCTGACTGTATACCACTGCACCACCACGTGTAGTGGGTCTGTCCTATTGCTGGGAAAGGACAATACCCAGGGGCAGGGATGGTGACATCTGGGACATTGTCTTCTGAGAAAGGGAAGTAAAGCTACAATACTCACCAGTCAATCAACTCATGGCATTCCTGTGATGTCAGAGTTTGATTTACTGTAATTATTTCCATGTTACTTGGAAAGAATAGTGTAATTTGTTTTTAATTCACAAACAGCATAGAAGATTTCAGTAAAATCCTCAATACAGTATTATCACTTCCTCCGCGCTGGTTTCTGTTAATGAACATGCAAAAACCAACTCAGTATGGTGGACTTCTCAGAAAACTGCATACTTCCTGTATAAGCACCCTTTATGAACCCAAGACAAACCGGCAAGTCGTGATATTGCTTTTAGGGGACAAGCATTGATGACGTGATTACAAGTATCAGCAATCAAGCATTTGCCATTGAATTTTGCACAATTTTTAAAGCTTTTAGCAGACATGCTGATCCATCAACAGTGGCTTTTACTTTGTAGGCAATGTATTACATGGTTCAACAAGGAAGATTGTACCATAAACCTCACACGAGTGCAGCCAGACCAAAATTTAGAGTGCAAAATTTCCATTTTTGCATTGCCATTTTTATCCTAACACTAATATGTTTTTGCCATTTACGTTTGTCCTCCGTGATGCAATCAAAGCCTTGTTCTTTGACAATATATTCATGATATTGTTACAAGTAATAGAGGAGACCACCCCCAGACAAAACATAGGAATGGTCACTGGTATTACATGTGACTTGACTTAAATATATAAAATTGTGACAGGGCTGATGAGACTGGACACAAGGATGATGTTACCCGTGGTGGGCATCTGGAACAAAGGGTCATGGTCTTAGGATACACCATTTAGGACAGGGATGGGTAGAAATTTCTTCACTCAGAGGGTGGTGAATCTGTTTATTTCTCTACCACTTAAGGGTGTGGTGGCCAAGCTACTAAATATAGTTAAGAAAGAAAGAGTTGGATTTGAAGACACTAAAGATGTAAAAGGGTATGGCGAGAGAGCAAGAGTATGGTATTGGGATACTGGATCAGCCATGATCATATTGAATGGTAGAGCAGGCCTCCTGTTTCTATTTTCTCAATTTCTACTGAACCTGCATATGCCTGGTGTTCTCTGCTGTACCTCCAGGACACACTCACAAAGAAAGGTCTTAAATCCAGAATTCCCAGGTTTCCACTCATTTGCATTGCACAAGAATTTCTTTGGAATTTGGTGGGGCAGGGAAGAATGATGGTAGGAGGTAAAAATAGCTATGCCAAAATTAGATTTAAGTATGATTCAACCACAAAAAAATGGTGGTTGGGGTTGTGGTAGGAGAAAAGATAAGCACTCTCTGTCATTAATGCAAGTACAGAAGGATTGAGGCTAAAGACTTTCGCAGCCAGCAGCCATCAGAATTGGAATCCATATTGCTAACTTTTATCCTGTTATAGGACAAGTAATTGTTATTACCTGGTTCCAACTGGCTCCTGGGAAATCAAAAAGAACAGAAAAAGCAAGACAGGCCAGATCAAGTGAACAGAATAGTTGAATTTCTGTTTGATTGACACACCTACTTCTGGAAAAGATTGGAAACTTTAAAATTGTGACAATGAAAGGGCAGTGGTGGCTCAGTGGTTAGCACTGCTGCCTCACAGTGCCTCACGGACCTGGGTTCAATTCCACCCTTGGGCGACTGTGTAGCGTTTGCACATTCTCCCTGTGTCTGCGTGGATTTCCTCTGGGTGCTCCGGTTTCCTCCCACAGTCCAAAAAGGTGCAGGTTAGTTGGATTGGCCATGCTAAATTGTTCATAGTGTGGAGGGATGTGTACATTAGGTGGGTTATGGAGGGGTGAAGGGTCTGGGTGGGATGTTCTGAGAGTCAGTGTGGAAGGGCCTGTTTCCGCACTGTAGGGATTCCATGAAAGGTTAAACACTGGTCACGTACATTTTTTGTTCAGTATAGACCCTTTGTCTTAACACAATATAGGAGTGGACTATGGGTAGCACTGTTTTTATAATATCATTGGCAGTACTCAGCATGTAGTTTTCCCCAAATCGAGTTTTGCCTGAGCTGAATGGCAGGTGTGGATGTGAATATGGCTTTGTTTCTTTTTGCTGCTTACCTCTGGTGACGTCATTTATATCATATTTGAACTCATCATTTCCACATTTCCAGGACATATCCTCCACTGAGAAGGACTCGTTTGATCGTAGCATAATAATTTCAATTGCACTTGACTTCAGAAGGGCAATTTGGTCATCCGCAAGCAACTCCCTGCAGATTGAAGAAGTTCTCTCCTTAGTAAATATTTCTGAATCAGCATTTTTGTTGTAAATTAATTTATGATATTTACCCAGTGATGGGTATAATGTCTCCATCATTAGGTCCACATTTCTGCCCCTTAGGGCAGGTGGCGATTCTATTTCCTTTGTCAATGTTCTCCTTGACTAGATGGTTCCTATTTCATTTTCCATCCTCTCTGCCCACCCCTTTTAGAGAAATTATATGGTTGCTAACTGGCGCAGCACAGGGCTGAAACAGTAGAGCGTGGAAAGTGGAGCGGTGACATTCAAACCTGAAACATTTGCTTCCACACTCGTAGGTTACTGCTCTAATGTACAGCTTTGCCACAATGCTGGCACCTCTTTTATCATCCCACTTCATGCCTGTAACAATGATTTGCTAAACAGAAAAAGAAGTACACTGTATAAAAATAACAAGCTTGAAGCACATATAAAGATAAAATAAACATGTGATGTGGCATGGAGCCATACAGCCCAGCAAGGCTTCATGTCAGCTCCTGTGTTGAGTTCACTCATTTTAGCTGGGGCAGCAGTTGGGGTGCTACAATCATTCAGCATGGGTTAGGCAGGAGAAAAAAAAATAGTTTTGACTTCTACTGCCAAAAGTGTGTGGGAACAGTGGAGAGGACATGATCAGACTTAGCCATGATGTTACCACAGTCAATTTCTTTTGTGTTGCCATCTAAGGACAAACACATTTAACTCAGTGAACAGCTGAAGGGCCGCAAGCAGCAGCAGAACTGTATCCCAGCAAAAGTCATGGCCCTCAACAGCAAGTAAACGTAAAAAAAATGCTATTTGTTCAGTTTTACAGTAGCCAAGAAGCCCAATCAATGCTCAAACCATTTCAATCATGGAAGAGAAGGGAAAAGGAGAGCTCAAAGTGGACAGGATACAAATAAGAAGACGCTTTTTCTTTTGACCGCTCTTACAGTCATCACAATTTATAATGGCAGTAAAGCAAAGTTTTAATTTGGTGTCAGTTTTTGTAAATATAGGAAAAATATGAATTTTAGTTTAGTTTCCCTGTAATCATCGCTTAAGCAGCAAATAACAGTCAATTCTTGCGCTCATTTAATCTCACATGATGCTGTGTGCCAAGTATAGTTCTAAAAGATCAACAAGCAAGTTATGGTCATTTGCAAAATGCAGTTGCGTCCAGTGATTAATGCATAGTTCCACTCTTCCTGAAAGGAAAGGGTGAGAAATCGTTTCACTGAAAATTCAAACAAATCAGGTCCCTCTTACTGTGCACCATTTTATCAACACCAACCGGTAAGCATCACAACAAACAGAGGATTTAGTTCACATCAATCACATTGGAGATTGGTTATTGATAAATTCCACACACTTTCATGTGCTGATCAGCACCTAGTGAGAAGTGAGGAGATGGGTGTCACATTATTCCGTGTCAGGCTCGTAAAACACTGCACAGTGCCTTTAATACAGCAATGCATCCAAAGACATGCCCCAAGAAGGCTAGAAGCAAACATGAGTTAGGAGCTATGATCTATGAACTGGTTTAAATGATAAGACTTCAAGGAGATTTTTGAAAACAGTGTGGTTGGGTGCTTAAGTAACAATCATATTCTGAAGGCACTACTGATGCATAGTAGAGAAGAATGGGAAGAATGGAAGATCTAAACTGGGACATACAACTGCAGGTATTTGCAGACATAGGACTGGGTACAGATGCAGTGGTCAAACATGTTGAAGACTGTGGAGAAGTTGGAAAAATAGGAAGGATAAGGCACTGAGATAAAAGGTACTGCAGATGCTGGAGAATCCGAGATAACAAGCATGGGGCTGGATGAACACAGCAGGTCAAGCAGCATCATAGGAGCAGGAAAACTTGACGTTTCGGGCCTAAACCG
>JAHRHZ010000010.1:921777-935504 GCA_024137785.1 Ginglymostoma cirratum
GCCCTTTTCCTGCTCCTATGATGCTGCTTGACCTGCTGTGTTCATCCAGCCCCATGCTTGTTATCTAGGATAAGGCACTGAGTTTGTTTCCACTGAGATGTTATTGGTGATTTTGTCCAGAGTGGTATAGTGAGTGTGGAATTGACACTAATCTGCAGGAATTGTAAAAGGAGCAAAACAATAAGTGAGCATACAAGAAGTGTAGAATATTTGAGGGCCTTAAACAGGAAAACATTAGGGTTCGGCAGTAGTTAGAGATGGTGGAAGAGTCATGCTGGGATTTTTAAGGTGCATTTAACACACTTGGAAAGAGAGTCTTCTACAACATCAATCGTTTGCAAGGATAGGTTAACTGAGTGATTAGGGGTTGGGTTAGTCAGGAGTCAAGGGGCAGGAGCTGGATGTCATGGAGAAGATGAGGGGTAGAGAGACACTATGAGAGAAACTACAGGTTCAAGGTAGAGGAGGGGAAGAGTTTGAAGACAAAAGAAATCAATGAATTCTTCACAGTTGACATTAATGATGAGGGTCGATCAGAACCAGAGTAGACGTTGTTAATGACGAAAAGGTCCAGGATGATTCCAAAGATTAAAGATAATCAGTACAGAGGAGAGCTTCACCTTAGTGATTAGGTTGGAGTTGAACCAAATCCCAGAGATGAAATAAATAAATAATTGCAACGCCTTATCACCACAAATGAATTTGCAATGGTAGCAGCCAATTTGTGCACAAGTATGTCACAAAAACAGTAAATGAGACAAATTACCAATAAAATTAGCCTTGGATGGTACTGGCAGAGGGAACTGGTTTGACCAGGGCATAAAAGAACTGTTCTTTTAGCAATGGTGCTATGAGATTCAGTGCTAGAAACACTGCTTTTTCTGAGATCAATACTTGGATATTGGAACATAGTAAAATTACAAAATTTGCCCATGATATAAAACTTGGAGAAGTGGCAAATGGCCTCTGAGTAATGTAACGAAGAATCAGACAAAGTTGCACGCTTATGTTCTGAGTGAGTCTGAGACCCGTAACCTTGTGACTCAAAGGCATGAGTGCCAACTGGCTCAGCTAAACTGGTGTTTAAGTAAAGAAATGTGAGAAGAGTGTGTGCTGATCTAATGCGCTGTTAAATCATCTCTCCCTGACAACTCCCTGCCTATTCTTTATACTGAAAGATGGAAGGCCTTCCAAAATAGCGCTTTTCATGATCACTGATGTCTCAAAGCACTTTACAGCCAATGAAGTACATTTGAAGTGCAATCGCTGATGTAATAGGGAAATGCAACAGACAATTTGCGCACAGCAAACTTTCATACACAACAAAGTGATAACATTCAGGCATCCTGATCTTTGTGATGTTGATTCAGGGATAAATATTAGCCAAGGCACTCCCCCACTCTTCTTCAAAATATTGTTATTATATCTTTTACAACTACAAGCAGACAGATAGGGCTTTAGTTTACATCTGAAAAAGATGGCACCTCCGCAGTACTCACTCAGTACTGTACTGGAGTGTCAGTCTTAAGTCTTGCTTTGTCTCAGTTGTCTTAAAGACTTTTGGGTTCCTTCCCATCACCTACTCACCTTCGCACACCCATAGCTCTGTAGCCCATAGACACTGCCTAAAAGTGTGAATAATAGAGCTTTCAAACACTTCACACACTTCTTAGTCTTGTGCAAATAAACACAGACATTGACAAAACAGATCACGTGAAGAATAACTTATTATGACTACTTAAAATATGTCAATCTGGCAAATCAACAGTTCTCTCCAGTTGTCAAACAAAACCCCACATTAGGATGATAGTTTTGAGAGTCTAGGCTCTCAGCCAAGCATACATAATGAAGGCATCCAGTCCTACTGTAACGGACTAAATATCTTTCCTTTTTGGACTATAAACTGAAATGGAAGTCAGACTGCTGTATAGGTGAAATACCAGGAGAGCTTTGCAATTTCAGAAATTCAAGAGGTGCACAGTTTTAGCTGTGTAAAACTATGTTACCTTTCAAAGCAGTGAGGAGAAATACTTGGACCCCAGGTGTCATTGGAGTTACTGAAAACTGCCTGTTGACAGACTTTGGATTGGTCTAATTGCAGTTTGTGCTTGTTGTATAATTCATGATCTGTAACAGACGTCCAGAACCAGCAAATTGAAAAAAAAAACTTCTCTCAGAGTAAGTGAAAAGGTAAAAAAAACTCAAGAAGCTTATAGAATTCTAATACAAGGAAAGACCTAGGTCCATCAGATCAACTACTGAAGTGATGAATTATCATCACTTTACAGACAAAAGGAACAGAGAGATAATTTAACCCAGCTTTGTGATCTGAACTTTTGATCTTCAGAATTTTGTTTTACCTGTCTATTTTACCATCCATAATATTTGTGTCAAACTATCCATCTATCTGTCTTACTCATGATGTAATGTATGTATTTGATGTTTTCAATTGTTTAAATCACATTATAGATTTGTAATCCTTTCTCTTCTCTCCCACTTGTTAAGTGAAGTGTTATAATAAAAAGAGTCACTTTCTGTTAATCCATGAAACCTGGCATGATTTTCTGTCCAGAACAGCAGTCAGTCTGGCAAACTGGTCAATTTGGTGGCTTAAATGGGTATTGACACATTTGTAACACATTGTAGAAAAGTAGGGCTTATCAGTACATTCTTCCCAGTTAAGTTGTGATACTGAAAGAGGTCTTACATCTGTGCTCATTGCAAAATCACATTGAAAAGAAGACCTTTTGCGAGCATGGGCTGGTTAAACAAACCATTTCATTCTGCTACAATGCATATGAAGATGCTGTTGTTAGTTCAAAAAGGCACTCATGTATCAAGTTCGGTGTCAGTATGATGCTAAGTACGTAGGCTGTCCATTCCAACAAGTGGCTAATCGAATGAAACAGCTTGTTCCTTTGACTGTTCGTACGAAACAGAGAACAGTCCATACTCAACCGACTCATGCTTGCAAATCTAAATTAAAAATACATCTAACTTATTGAATGTCAGATACACTACTTGAATGTCAGATACATTAGGGACATTTAAGCGACTCTTGGATAGGCACATGGATGATAATAAAATGTAGGGTAGTTTGATCTTAGAGTAGGATAATAGGTTGGCACAACATCGTGAGCCGAAGGGCCTGTACTATGCTGTACTGTTCTATGTTCTATGTAATACCACTATGGGGAAGGACTTGCTGAATAATCCTGAATGTGCTAATTGCTACATTAATAACCAATTCAAGATAATCAGTTGAGCTTGCAACATGGTTCATTTACATCTATTGGAGTGATATCCATTCATATGCAGGGACCTGTCCTCCACAAACAAAAAGAATCGGTTCAAGCCTTACACCTGTTTAAATTACCCAAGGTTGTAGGGAGGCTACTGTACCTCATTGCTTTATTTAGATATTTTCAAATCAACCTGTTTAGAGACATTACAACACACCTCCGGAGCAGGTGGGACGTGAACCCAGGCCTTCTGCCACAGAGGTAGGGACACTACCACTGTGCCACAAGAACCCCTCCATTGCTTTTTCTATGGCAATTCTTCACCCAGAGTCCACTTGCCAACCAAATAGCATATTTTCCTCCTGTAATAGAAATTGTTGAAATTTGGCCTTCTCTCATTTGTCCTGATGAGTGCAAAGAAAAAGCTTTGGCAACACATCTCTTTTCAACAGTATTTAATCAGTTGTTTGGATTACTTATGGTATCTGATCAATAATTTTACTGGGCCAAAGGGCCTGTTGCTATGCTGTACTGTCCCAAAATCCTGAAATCACTTGCAATCACTGCAACTTCTACCTTTTTATTATTACATTTTTAAAAAATTAATATATCCTTTTTGATCCAAAATTGACCTCATATTTACCTTTGTTAAAATTCATCTGCTACTCTCTTAATCCATCAGTGTCACCATGTAATCTTATGATGCTGTCTATTCTGTTTAAAATGCCATCAACTTTCCAAAGTTCTCTTGATTTGGAAAACATTCCTTTAAATTGGAAAATAGCAGAGACATATGAGCATTTTCAGAAAGATGAGAAAAGGAAACAAGGGAATTAATGACTATTTAGCCAGCATCTGTTGGAAAATTGCTAGCGACTATAATTAGGGATAGAACAGCTTTGGATTTTTGAGACAATCAGAGAGAGCCAGCATGAATTTGTAAATGGTAGGTCATGTCTGACAAATGTGACTGATTGAAGAAGTAGTGGACACGGAATTATCTATGGATATCATTTATATGGACTTTAAGAAGGTGAAGTTGTAGACTTGCTCGCCGAGCCGGTATGTTTGGTTGAAGACGTTTTGTCGCCCTGCTAGGTAACACCGTCAGTGCGTCTCCGGTGAAGCGTTCGTGTTCTGTCCTGCATGTTATTTATACTCGTCGGTTTGCTGGGGTGGTTGATATCACTTCCAGTTCTGTTTCTCAGTGGTTGGTATATCGGGTCCAGGTCAGTGTATTTGTTGATGGAATTCCAGTTGGAATGCCAGGCCTCCAGGAATTCCCTGGCGTGTCTCTGTTTGTCTTGTGCAGTTATGGATGTGTTGTCCCAGTCAAACCTGTGTCCCTCTTTGTCCGTGTGTAGTGAGATCAGTGAGAATTGGTCGTGCCTCTTGGTGGTGAGTTGGTGTTTGTGTATCCTTCCTGTGAGTTTTCTTCCAGTTTGGCCTATGGAATGTTTCTCACAGTCCGTGCATGGCATTTTGTACGTTATGTTAGTTTTAGTGGTTGTGGGTCTGGGATCCTTTACGTTTGTCAGTTGCTGTCGCAGGGTGGTTGTGGGTTTGTGGGCTACCCTGATACCTAGGGGTCTGAGTAATCTTGTGGTCATCGCTGATATGTCTCTGATGTATGGTAGGGTGACTAATGTGTCTGGTCGTGTTGTGTCTTTCTGTTGTGGTCTGTTGCGGAGGTAATGGTGGATTGTGCTTTTTGGGTATACTTTCCTTTTAAAAACTCCATATAAGTGCTCCTGTTCTGCTTTGCGCAATTCCGGGTTGCTGCAGTGTGTTATGGCTCGTGAAGTATCTGGTCCATATGTGTGGTCTTTCTGTACATGCGAGTCTGGAGTTTCCCGTTGTTCTTATGTTCTACCATTACGTCTAGGAAGGGTAGTCACTTGTTCTCTTCTTCTTTTGTGAATTTTATTCCAGTGAGGATGTTGTTTATGTCTGTGGGGTTCTTCTAGTCTTGTGCATTTAATAATCACGAAGGTGTCATCTACATATCTGACCCAGAGTTTGGGTTGTATAGTGGGGAGCGCTGTACATCCTAACCTTAGCATTACCACTTCTACTATCAGTCCTGATATGGGGACCCCATTGGTGTTCCGTTGATTTGTTTGAATATATGGTTGGTGAAGGGGAAGTGGGTTGTGAGGCACCGATCCAGCAGTTTCAGGGGGCTGTCCTTGTTGATGCTGTTGGTGTCATGGGCTGCTTGCCTTCCTGATCCGTCCAGCAGTGTGGCAATTGTCTCTTTGGCGTGGTTGATGTTTATGGATGTAAATAGTGCTGTTACATTGAAAGATATCATTATCTTGTCCTCTTCTATCCTGGTGTCCTGACGATTTTGAGGAATTCTTGGAATGGAGTGGGTGGTGTCGTCAACTAAGTATTTCACTTTCTGTTGTAATTCTTTGACCAGTCTATATGTTGGCAACAGTGTGTACCATCTACAAAATACACTGCAGAAGTTCACCAAATCTTCTCAAACTTTACACTTTAAGAAGGTCTTTGATAAAGTTTCCCGAAGCTAAAGTTGAACCTTGTGGAACTAAAGCTTTATTACAGACTTGGTAGAAAATTGGACGAGTAGTAGGAGACCAGAGTAGAAATAATAGAAATGCATCTGAATTCACAGAATGTGACTACTGGTATCCTACAAGGATCTGTTTTGGGGCTTCAACTATTCACTGTGTTTATCAGTAACTTAGATGATGGCATTGAAAGCCACATATCCAAATTTGCTGAAGACACGGCAAAGACAAGTGGCATAATTGGCAGAATGGAAGCATGAAATTAGAAAGATGCTGGGACCCCAGCTATTCACAATGGATATGTTAATGGTTTGGATGACGGAACAAAATGTAACATCTTCAAGTTTGCAGATGATACCAAGTTGGGTGGGAGGGGGTGTGGTGAACTGTGACAAGGATGCAGAGATCCTTCAGCATGATCTCGGCAGGTTCGGTGAGTGCAGATGCAGTATAATTTGGATAAATGTGAGGTTATTCACTTTCGAAGCAAAAACAAGAAGGCAGATTACTACCTGAATGGCTGTAAATGGGGAGAGGGGAGTATGCAGCAGGACCAGTTGCTGAATGTAAGCATGCAGGTGCAGTAGGCGATAAAGAAGGCAAATGGTATGTTGGCCTTCATTGCAAAAGGTTTCGAGTACAGGAGCAGGGACGTGTTGTTGCAATTGTACATGGCTTTGGTGAGGCCACACCTGGAGTACTTTGTGTAGTTTTGGTCTCCTTTTCTAAGAAGGGATACTCTTGCTCTCGAGGGAGTGCAGTGAAGGTTTACCAGGTTGATTCCGGGGATGGTGGGTCTAACGTATGAGAGAGATTGACTAGGCTAGGATTGTTTTCGGTAGAGTTCAGATGAAAGAGGGGGGGATCTCATACAGACTTATAAATTTCTAATAGGACTGGACAGGGTAGATGCAGGGAAGATGTTTCTGATGGTGGGTGTGTCCAGAACTCGGGGTCACAGTATGAGGATTTGGGGTGGACAATTTAGGATGGAGATGAGGAGACACTTCTTCACCCAAAGAGTGGTGAGCCTGTGGAATTCATTACCACAGGAAGTAGTTGTTGCCGAAATATTGAATGTATTCTAGAGGCGATTAGATATAACACTTGGGGCGAATGGGATCACAGGTTATGGGGAGAAAGCAGGATGAGGCTATTGAGTTGGACAATCAGCCACGATCATGAAGAATAGCAGAGCAGGCTCGAAGGGCTGAATGGCCTCCTCCTGCTCCTATCTTCTATGTTTCTATGTAAGATATTCATAGATGAATAGACAAAACGGTTGCAAATGTATTATGTAGGAAAATGTAAGGTCATGTACCGTGGATCCAAGGAGGATTAAAAAGAATGCTTCTGATGAAGGGTTTAGGCCTGAAACGTCAAGTTTTCCTGCTCCTATGATGCTGCTTGACCTGCTGTGTTCATCCAGCCCCATGCTTGTTATCTCGGATTCTCCAGCATCTGCAGTACCTTTTATCTCTTCAAAAAGACCATATCTTTTTATTCTCCTGTATTTTTGATTCTGAACTGAAATGGGAAAAGGATTGTTTTAAAAACAAAGGATTGTGGAAATGATTTCTGTAGTTTTTAAAAGCAGGCTACTAACACTCATGGCAAGTGCTGTTTACACTGCTGTTTGTTCAAGCAGTGGTTGGGGTGGTGGGGCGTGGGGTGGTTACTACAGATGAGCTGGAGCCAGGCTGTGCATACAAAGGTAGATTCAGCCAGCAACAAGTAGCTGATTGGTCTGTGAAGTGGTGAGGAGGTTTTGATGCCTTCTGCCTGCCAACAACTATGTTACTGGTTCCCAGGTAGCTGAACAGTTTGGGGCTGTGAACATTTTGGTTAGAAATGATTGGACTTTGGAAAGGAACGAGCTATGCTTCTCTTTGAAGCAAAGAGACCTCAAGTCTGAAGAAAGGCAGTTTATACAAAACTGCCCAGTGTCCACAGATGTGTAAGTTAGGTGGATTAGCCATGGGAAATTCAGGGCTACAGGGAAAGGGTAGGGGGGTGAATCTGGGTGGATGCTCTTCGGAGAGTTGGTGTGGACTTGTTGGGCCGAATGGCCTGTTACCACACTGTGGGGATTCTATGACTTCCCTTCATCAGCTGCTGTAAGCTGTGACTATTAATAGTCATAAGTGTGAACCAGTTGCTCTGTGCCTCCTACTAACAAGCCAAATTACCTTGTGAAGGTACGCTGACGAGTAGCAACTCCTGGCAAGCCGAAAGGATCAACTCAATAGCCACCGTGGCCAGGGACCACTGAACAGCCTTTCCAATGTTTTCCTCAATCCATAACAATTGTTTAGTTTTGAAGGTCTGCTGGTATGCGTGTGTAGGGAGAGTTTTATAAGTAGATTAGAATTTTAACTGGTAGAGTTATACATCAACAGTTCATAACTGTTTATCTGTATTTCAAGTCATAGAGCTGCACTGCATGGAAACAGACCCTTCAGTCCATCTCGTCCATGCCAAGCAGATACCCTAAATAAATCTAGTTCCATTTGCCAGAATATGGCCCATATCCCTCTAAACCTTCCTATTCATACATCCATCCAGATGCCTTTTAAACGTTGTAATTGTACCAGCCTCCACCACTTCCTTTAGCAGCTCATTCCATATATGCACCACCTTCTGCTTGAAAAGTTGCCCCTTAGGTCCCTTTTAAATCTTTCCCCTCTCACCTTAAACCTGTGCCCCTCTAGTTTTTGACTCCCCCACCCTGGGGAAAAAACATTGTCTATTTACCCTATCCATGCCTCTCATGATTTTATCAACCTCTATAAGGTCACCCCTCAGCCTCTGATGCACCAGGGAAAATAGTCCTAGCGTTTTCAGCCTCTCCTTATAGCTCAAACCCTCTAACGCTGGCAAGATCCTTGTAACTCTTTTCTGAACTCTTTCAAGTTTCACAACATCCTTCCTCTTGCAGGGAGACCAGAATTGCATGCAGTATTCCAAAAGTGGCCTAACCAATGTCCTGTACAGCCGCAGCATGACCTTCTAACTCCTATACTCAATGCACTGACTAATAAAGGCAAGCAAATGCTTTCTTCACTATCCTATCTACCTGCGACTCCACTTTCAAGGAACTATGAACCTATACACCAAGGTCACCTTGTTCAGCAACACTGCCCAGGACCTTATTAAGTTTATAATTTGCATTTCCAAAATATGGCATCTCACATTTGTCTAAACTCCATCTGCCACTCCTCGGCCCACTGGCCGATCTGATCAAGATCCCGTTGTACTCTGAGGTAACCTTCTTCGCTGTCCACGACGCCTCCAATTTTGATGTCATCTGCAAACTTACTGACCATACCTCCTACATTCACATCCGAATCATTTATATGAATTATGAAAAGCAGTGGAACCAGCGCCAATCCTTGTGGCACGCTGCTGGTCACAGGTCTCCAGTCTGAAAAGCAACCCTCCACCACCACCCTCTGTTCTTTACCTTCGAGCCAGTTCTGTATCGAAATGGCTAGTTCTCCCTGTATTCCATGTGATTTAACCTTGCTAACCAGTCTATCAAGTAGGAACCTTGTCGAATGCCTTATTGAAGTACGTATAGATTATGTCCACTGCTCTGCCCTCATTAATCCTCTTTGTTACTTCAAAAAACTCAATCAAGTTAGTGAGACATGATTTCCGATACACAAAGCCATGTTGACTACCCCTAATCAGTTCTTGCCTTTCCAAATACATGTAAATCCTGTCCTTCAGGATTCCCTCCAATAACTTGCCCATCACTGATATCAGGCTCACTGGTCTAGAGTTCCCTGGCTTTTCCTTACCACCTTTCTTAAATAGTGGCACCACTTTAGCCAAACTCCAGTCTTCCAGTACCTCGCCTGTGGCTATTGGTGATACAAATATCTCAGCAAGGGGCCCAGCAATCACTTTCCTAGCTTTCCAGATGGTTCTAGGGTACAGTTGATCAGGTCCCAGCGCTTTATCCACGTTTGTACATTTGAAGATGTTCAGCATCTCCTCCTCTGTAATACAGACATTTTTCAAGATGTCGCTATTTATTTCCCCACGTTTTCTATCTTCCATATCCTTCTCCACAGTAAACACTGATGCAAAACTTGTTTAGTATCTCCATTAGAATCTATTTGTTGTAATAAATAGCAATTTCTTTTTAAGTACAGAAACCTGGGCCATGTTATGTTAACCTGGGTCTAAAAGCCAAGATAAATTTGGGAAATTTGCCTGCTTTTATAAAATCTTTAACTGTTGTGATGACTCCAGGAATAGCGGGTCTTGATTTTCACTGTGCTACCCCAGTGAGGGGTGACAAGTTTGAAAATAGTGGAAAACCAGACATAGTGGGGGATCCAAGGAAATCAGGTTATACAGATCGTTAAAATGTCACAAACCTGTACAGAAAATAATCAAAAAGACTGATTTTAGTTGATAGTTTCTCACATAGAGTCTTTCAAAAGTTGTTCTGGAATTCCACTTAAACTACATCTGGAGACATTCAATAAAAACCAAAAGAACTGCAGATGCTGGAAATCAGAAACAAAAACAGAAGTTGCCGCAAAAGCTCAGCAGGTTTGGCACCACCTGTGGAGAAAAATCAGATTTAACTTTTCAGGTCCAGTGACCCTTCCTCAGAACTGATGGTAGCTAGGAAAATGTCAGTTTATATGCACAACATAGGCTCAGGGAAGGGATAAAGAGTAAACGAAAGGTGGGGATAGAGCCCAAAGAGAGAGAAGAACAGATGGACAAAGGAGGGATAACGATCCGGCTGGGCAGGTGAATAGCTATGAATGGGGACTGTTAGCAGCTAACAATGTGTTGTGTGTAATAGCAGACTACATAGTAACAAGCCTGGTGTGTGTATGGACGGGGGGGGATGCTGGGGGTTGGGGTAAGGACACCGGACAGCTCAAGCCCTAAAGTTCCTGAACTCGATTTTGAGTCCAAAAGGCTGCAGGATCCACAAGCGGAAAATGGGGTGTCGTTCTTCCAGCTTGCACTGAGCTTCGCTGGAACACTGCAGCAAGCCAGAGATGGGGATGCTGGCCAGGGAACAGGGTGGTGTGTTAAAGTGGCAGGCAACTGAAAGCTCAGGGTCTTTTTTGTGGACAAAATGTCAGTGTTCTGCAAAGCGGTCACCCAATCTACACTTCGTTTCCGCAATGTAGAGGAGACCACATTGTGAGCGACAAATGCAGCAGGCCAGATTGTGTCAAGTGCAGGTAAAGCGCTGTTTCACCTGGAAGGTGTGTTTGGGCCCTTGGATACTGAGGAGGGAGGAAGTAACTGGGCAGGTGTTACACTTTCTGCAGTCGCAGGGGAAGGTGCCATAGGGCTGTGTGGTGGTGTTGGGAGTGAAGGAGGAGTGGCCCAGGATGTTGAGGACGGAACAGTCCCTGCAGAAGGCTGACAAGGGAGGGAGGGGAATATGTGTCTGGTGTGGGCATCTTAGTGGAGGAGATGGAAATGGCGGCTAATGATCCTCTGGATCTGGATGCTGGTGGGATGGAGACATTCCCCTGCCTACCGCTTTGACGACTTCCTTCAATTAGCTTTATTCAATAATGGTCCACTAATTACAATCTACGTTGGCTCTGTCTAATCAATTTCAATTTCTCCAGGCACTCAATCACCCGGTTAGGAATTATGGATTCTAATAAATTGTCCACATATAAAAAGGGACAATTTCTGAATTAAGGGCACTTGGAAAATGATAGCTCAACATCTCCAAACTGTGCTAACCTTGATATCCCTTGCAAATTCATTTTTCATCACAGTCACTTTTTGTCTTCCTTTAATTTTCTTTATTCCAGTTCCCTAGATTTACTCTATTCTTTGCTCGTTTCTGTGCTCGTTCGTCTAGTTATGTTATTTCTTGTTCTATGTGCCAAAAGATAAGAACTTGCACGTTACTGTGTGGTAGATTTGTGCCACCATCCTTTTTAAATGAAGGGATCTACAGGGCCTGTTTGTTTTATCCCTTGGTTTCTTGGTTTAAAAAAAAAGTCTCTTGTATTGAACATTCAGTAGTTTATTGCAATATTAGCAACTAGCTACAGGTTATGTTGATATGATAGACACTGGAACAGAGACTATGAGGAGTACCTGGAATATTAGGTCTTACTCTTGTTATGTAGAACTTTGCTCCTTTGGAATACATACTGTATTAAGCCAAATCCCTGTTTGATCACCTTCCACTGATCATTTGGACTTTTATCCAATAATGGTTTGACTAAGTTGCTGGTATCTGTCTCTTTTTTTTTTAAGTTAAAAGAAACAAGAGAGAGGCCAAAGACAAAAAAGCTCTGACATTTTTGAGACAATGGATCAATTGCACATAAGGGCATCACATTCACTGCAGCATGAGGGGACAGAAAGTGACAATCTTTTTTATCATCTGTGTTGAAATGTAATGCTTCTTGGTCACCTCAAATGGTGGAATTTTAAAAGTACCATGAGATGAACTAGTTGGCTCATTTTTGGACTGTAAATTTCATAGCCACCTGATGAAGCCAGGCTGCTGACTTTTCAGATACCTCATTATAGAGGACCAGAGAGGAACTCAGGAAAAGGATTCAGTGATACCCAAGAAACGAGTGGATGGAGGTGGAGGAGAGGCATAGTGTGGGAGAATTTGGAGGAAATCACCTGTGGGGATACAGAACAGGAAGAAAGCCATTGGAAAGGATTTAACTTTCTTTTTTGTTTGTAATTGTTGGTCGAGAAGTGTTCAGTAAACTTGAAATCTAGGCCGTGATGTGGAGGTACCGGTGTTGGACTGCATTGGACAAGGTCGGAAATCGCACAACTTGTCTGCCTCCTCTCCACCTATCCTCTCCTCTATCCATCCTCTATCCGCCTCCCCCTCTCTCCCTATTTATTTCAGAACCCTCTTCCCCTCCCCCATTTCTGATGAAGGGTTTAGGCCCGAAACGTCAAGTTTTCCTGCTCCTATGATGCTGCTTGACCTGCTGTGTTCATCCAGCCCCATGCTTGTTATCTCGGATTCTCCAGCATCTGCAGTACCTTTTATCTCTGACCAGGTTATAGTGCAACAGGTTTATTTGAAAACACAAGCTTTTGAAGCGTAGCCCCCTTGTCAGGTGAAGTGAGAAAAAAAGCACACAGAACACAGATTTTATAAGCAAAAGATCAAAGGGTCACGCCACTGACGAGGATGTATTAAACAAACCTAAGACACTGTTAAATCTTTAATCAGTTGGAAGGTTTTAATTGTTTAAGATGTATATGTAAATCCCTGAATTCCTTTCAAGTCACTGCCCTGAGAGAACTAAAGGTTTTATCAGTGTAAAGAAGAGCTGATATTTTAGGTCAGACAATGCATGTTAGGTGTGTGGCCTAGTTTAGAATCTGTGTGTGTTTTGGTTTGGAGTCAGACTGGCTTTATTTCTAAAGTAGGAATTTATAAAACACCACATTGACTGACTGTATATAAATTGTGAGCTTTTGCAACAAAATAGAATGTACCTGCAAATACAAATTCACCCTACAGGTTTATGTGGGTGCGTGTACGAGAGAGAGTGTGTGTGTGCGTGTCAGAGAGAGAGGGAGAGAGAGTGCATGTGCGTGCATGTGAGGGAGGGAGAGAGAGAGACAGTGCGTGTGTGTGCATGTGAGAGACAGTGTGTGTGTCAGACAGAGAGTGGGTGCGTGCATGTGAGAGAGAGAGAGTGTGTGCGTGTGTGAGAGAGTGAGCGAGTGTGCGTGTGTGAGTGAGTGAGTGGGAGAGAGAGCGTGGGAGAGAGACAGCGTGGGAGAGAGACAGCGTGGGAGAGAGAGTGTGCGTGGGTGCGCAAGAGAGTGAGAATGTGTGTGTGAGAGACAGAGTGGGAGAGTGAGTGTGTGCGTGCATGTGAGAGAGTGAGAGAGTGAGAGAGAGAGCGCACGTGGGTGTGCGTGCGTCAGAGAGAGTGAGTGCTTGTGTGCGCAT
>JAHRHZ010000010.1:1026797-1037888 GCA_024137785.1 Ginglymostoma cirratum
CTCTCTCTCTCTCTCCCCTACACAGACAGGCAGACACACACGCACACACACACAGACTCTCTCTCTCTCTCTCTCCCCCAAACAAACACATACACACATAAATCTATGGGGTGAATATGTTTTCGCAGATACATTCTATTTTGTTCTAAAAGCTCAAAGTTTATAGACAGTCAGTCAATGTGGCGTTTTATCGATTCCTACTTTAGAAATAAAACCTATCTGACTCCAAACTAAAACACACACAGATTCTAAACAAGGCCTCACATCTAACATGCATCGTCTGACCTGAAATGTCACTTCTTTGTAGCTTTGTTTAATACATCTTCATCCGTGGCATGACCCTTTGATCTTTTACTTGTATATTCTATGTCTGATACTACCTCTCTTGCTGACACCTGAAGGAGTAAGACTCTGAGAGCTTGTATTTTCAAATAAACCTAGTGGATGATATCCTGGTGTCCTGCGATTTTTGAGCTTGAAATCCAGGCCTAAGAGGAGCAATTTATGAGGAAATGAAGAGCCTAACGAAACAGAAGAGCAAGCTGCTAGTGTGTTGCTTGTTGCCCACATCCTCCCACTCCCATCTCAAGGCCTCTCTGCCCAAAACCTCAGTGTTTCTGTCTCTCTGTATCCTGCACAGCCAAAGCTGCTTTGATCTGCTGTCACCCTGGCCCCATTCTCTCTCCCCCAGATCTGATCATGGCAATGCAGGGATTCCAATTCTCTTCCTTCTGTTTTATAATGCAACTGAAGGTTTGTTATAACGAGGACAGAGGTGGGGGGGTCAATACAGCATGGAGCTGGAAGAACACAGAAGGGTCCTGACCCAAAATGTCAACTTTCCTGCTCCTCTGATGCTACCTGACCTGCTGTGTTCCTCCAGCTCCACACTGTATCGACTCTGACTTCCAGAATCTGCAGTTCTTGCTATCTCTGAGGGGTGGGGGTTAGTGACTATATATCATGAAAAAACAGTTCACCTCAGTGCCTCATCCCCAGAGACTGCCAGAAAGAAATGCCAGAAAGAATCAATTTGAAAAATACAACTCTAAAAAGGATTTTAAAAAAATAAACGAGAGAAGAAAAAACATGCCAATTGTTCACCGACTCTCAAAATCTTAAGTTCTGCTCTGAACAGAGTTGTTTCCATCTCTTTCCCTCTTCAACTCAGGGAAAAGGTATTTTTGGTTTCAATTTTCCCATCTTGCCTCTACTGCTGCTCCCATTGCAGGTTCCCTCTGTCCTATCCTTGCTGCTCCTCCAATCACAGATTCAGGCTCTGAGGAACAGCATAGGTGGAAGGGAGGGACATTGTGACTGGGGAGCTCAAACAATTAGCATCAGAGAAAGAACCTTTGATTAGAAGAGTGGCTACTCAAATTCAGGCTCTCCCACACTCCTTGATTTTCCAATCACAGCTCTGCAATCATGTCCTGTTCTCACAAATATTTGAACCCTTGTACCTTGGACTGTCCCAAAGGCTGGAGGATATTTAAAATGGTGCATTTCTAAGATGCCAATTGACCAAACTTTGAATACAAGAACATAAGGAGGAAAAGCAGAGGTAAATCATGCAGTATAAAAACCGAAAGAACTGCAGATACTGTAAACAGAAGTTGCTGGCAAAGCTCAGCATGTCTGGCAGCATCTGTGAAGAAAAAAATCAGAGTTAATGTTTCGGGTCTAGTGACCTTTCCTCAGAACTGTGTGTGTAAATCACACAGTGGTTGATTGAGCCTGCTTCACCATCCCATATGGTCACGGCCCAATGTCTGCCTCAAATCCACTTTCCTGGCCTCTCCCCATATCCCTTGATTCTCTGACAGACTAAAACTCTGTCTCTCCCAGCCATAATTATATTCAATGATTGAGCATCCACACCCTCTGATTTCAAAGATTCATAACACTCTGAGTAAAGAAACTTCTCCTCATCTCAGTCCTAAATGATCAATCTCTTATCCTGAGACTGTGTCCCCATGTCTGCGAGTTAGGACCAAATGAAAGCCAGAATCTCAAAAGTAGTAATCTCTGGATTACTCCCTGTGCCAGGTGCTAGTGAGGCTAGGATACATGGCTGGGGAGTGGGGTCACGACAGAAAAAGAGAGAATGTTTAAAAACAAAGGTTCTTCTGGTGGAGGTGTTAAGATTCAAAAAGAAGGTGTAAAAACTAGCATTCAAAACAAGGTAAACAAGTTAACGGCACAAATATTCACAAATGAGTATGATTTAGTGGCCATTACAGAGACATGGTTGCAGGATGGTCACAACTGGGAATTAAAAGATCCAGGGGTATCAGACTATTTGGAAGGACAGACAGGAAGAAAAGGAAGTGGTGTAGCTCTGATATTTTAGGATGACATCAGGACAGTAGAGAGAAATGATATAGGTTCTATGGAGAAAAAGGTTGAATCAATATGGGTGGAAATTAAAAACAGTAAGGGGAAAAATTCATCGACAGGAGTGGTCTACAGGCTACCAAATAATAACATCACAGTGGGATGGGCAATAAACAAAGAAATAACTGATCTATGTAAAAATGGTATGACAATTATCATGAGGGGATTTTAATCTACATAATGATTGGTCAAACCAAGTCAGTCAAGGTAGCCTTGAAGAGGAATTCATAGAATGTATCCGAGATAGTTTCCTTGAACATTATGATATGGAACCTATGAGGGAGCGAGCTATCCTAGATCTGGTCCTGTGTAATGAGACAGGAGTAATTAATAAAAACCAAAAGAACTGCGGATGCTGTAAATCAGGAACAAGAACAAAGTTGCTGGAAAAGCTCAACAGTTCTGAGGAAGGGTCACCGGACCCGAAACATTAACTCTGTTTTCTCCTCCACAGATGCTGCCAGACCTGCTGAGCTTTTCCAGCAACTTTGTTTTTGTTCCAGGAGTAATTAATGATCTTATAGTTATGGATCCTCTTGGAAGGAGTGATCACAGTATGGTGGAATTTAAAGTACAGATGGAGGGTGAGAAGGTAAAATCCAATACCAGTGTCTTATCCTTAAACAAAGGAGACTACAATGGGATGAGGCAGGAGCTGGCTAAAGAAGACTGGGAGCAAAGACTATGTGGTGGGACAGTTGAGGAACAGTCGAAGACTTCCAAAGCCATTTTTCACAGTGCTCAGAGAAAACATACACTAGTGAAAAGGAAAGACTGTAGGAAAAGGATAATCAGCCACGGATAACTAAGGAAATAAAGGAGGGTATCAAACTGAAAGCTAATGTATACAAAGTGGGATTAGTGGGAAACTAGAGGATTGGGAATTTTTTAAAGGTCAACAGAAAGCCTCAAAAATAGCTATGAAGAGAGACTGTGAGAGTCAACTAGCTCAGAATATAAAAACAGACAGCAAAAATTTCCACAAGTATATAAAACGAAAAAGAGTGGCTAGGTAAACATTGGTCCTTTAGAGGATGAGAAGAGGGATTTAATAATGGTAAACGAGGAAATGGCCGAGGCATTGAACAGGTAATTTGTGTCGGTCTTCACAGTGGGGGGCCTGAATAACTTGACAGTAATTGATGACAAGGAGGCTATGGCAGGTGAGAATCTAGAAACGATTATTACCACTAAAGAGATAGTGTTGGGCAAGCTAATAGGGGCTAAAGGTAGTCAAGTCTCCTGGCTCTGATGGAATGCATCCCATGGTACTAAAAGAGATGGTAGGGGAAACAGCAAATATACCCATAGTAATTTACCAAAATTTGCTGGATTCTGGGGTGTTTCCAGCAGATTGGAAAACAGCAAATGTGACACCACTGTTTAAAAAAGGAGGTAGACAAAAGGCAGGTAACTATAGTCCTGTTAGCTTAACCTCCGTAGTGAGGAAAATGCTCGAATCTATCATCAAGGAAGAAATAGCAAGGCATTTGGACAGAAATTGTCCCATTGGGCAGATGCAGCATGGGTTCATGAAAGGCAGGTCATGTTTAACTAATTTACTGGAATTTTTTGAGGACATTACGAGTGCAGTGGATAACGGGGAACCGGAGGGTGTGGTCTATTTGGATTTCCAGAAAGCAATCAGCAAGATACCGCACAAAAGGCTGCTGCATAAGATAAAGGTGCACGGCGTTAACAGGTAATGTATCAGCACGGATAGAGGATTGGTTAACTAACAGAAAGCAAAGAGTGGGGATAAATGAGTGTTTTTTCTGGTTGGAGATCAGTGGCCAGTGGTGTGCCTCAGACATCAGTGTTGGGTCTGCAGTTGTTTACAATTTACATAGATGCTTTGGAATTGGGGACCAAGTATAGTGTGTCAAAGTTCACAGGTGACACTAAGGTGAGTGGTAGAGCAAAGTCTGCAGAGGAAACTAAAAGTCTGCAGAGGGAGATGGATAGATTAAGTGAGTGGGCAAAGGTCTGGCAGATGGAATACAATGTCGGTAAATGTGAGGTCTTCCATTTTGGTAGGAATAACAGCAAAATGGACTATTATTTAAATGGTGAAAAATGCAGCTGTGCAGATGGGCCTGAGTGTCCTTGTGCATGAATTGCAGAAGGTTGGTTTGCAGGTGCAGCAAGTAATTAAGAAGGCAAATGGAGTACTGTCCTTCATTGCTAGAGGGATTGAGTTTAAAAGCAGAGAGGTTAGGCTGCAGCTGCATAGTGTGCTGGTGATGCCACACCTGGAGTACTGTGTACAGTTTCGGTATTCTTTCTTGAGAAAGGATTAACTGGCTCTGGAGGAGTGCAGAGGAGGTTTACTAGGTTGATCTGGAGTTGTGAGGGTTGGCTTATGAGGAGAGAGTGGACTGAGTAGACTGGAACTATACTCATTGGAAATTAGAAAAATGAGGAGGGATCTTATAGAAACACATAAAATTATGAAAGGAATAGACAATATAGAAATGGGGTGGGGGGGTGGGGTTGTTTCCACTGGTGGGTGAAACTAGAACTAGAGGCGTAACCTCAAAATAACGGGGAGCAGATTTAGGACTGAGCTGAGGAGGAACTTCTTCACCCAAAATGGTTGTGATTCTGTGGAATTCCCCACCCAGGGAAGCAGTTGAGGCTACCTCATTGAATGTTTTTAAGGCAAAGATAGATTGATTTTTGAACAGTAAAGGAATTAAGGGTTATTGTGAGCAGGTGGGTAAGTGGAGCTGAGTTCACGAAAAGATCAGCCATGATCTTGTTGAATGGTGCAGCAGTCTCGAGGGGCCAGGTGGTCTACACCTGCTCCTATTTCTTATGTTCTTATGTCCTACATTCCCCAGCTTTGGGGATAACAATCTCAGTATCTTTGGACTTTTAGTCCTATGTTATGTTGCTCTTTTTCAATCCTAATTTTGAATGTAATCATATTATGATCACTGTTAAATAAATTGCCTCTTACTGGGAGATTAGGAACTAATTTGGATTCATTACTCATCAACAAATCTCTGCTCTCAACAATCTGTTCAATCAGAGTTTCACTGCTTTTTTTGGGTAGAATCATTCTGCTTTGCCAATGAAAATTCAAGTCTGTCATTAAAATAGCTATGATTTTGCACCAAGCCTTAAAATCATGACAGGCCTAGATAAGGTGAATAGCAAAGGTCTTTTCCCTAGGGTGGGAGAGTTCAAAACTAGAGGATGTAGAGCTGGATGAACACAGCAGGCCAAGCAGCATCAGAGGGGCAGGAAAGCTGACGTTTCGGGTACGGACCCTTTTTCAGAAATTTCTGAAGAAGGGTCCAGACCCGAAACGTCAGCTTTCCTGCTCCTCTGATGCTGCTTGGCCTGCTGTGTTCATCCAGCTCTACACCTTATTATCTCAGATTCTCCAGCATCGGCAGTTCCTACTATCTCAAAACTAGAGGGCATATTTTTAAGGTGAGAGGAGAAAGATTTAAAAGTGACCCGAGGGGCAATGTTTTCACACAGACGTGGTTCATATGTGGAATGAATTGCCAGCTTTGACGGTTTTGATAGGAACTTCCAAAAGTCGACTGGGGGAGGCTATTCACGGGTAAAGGGATGGTTGGGAAGTGGGAAACGTTTAAGAATGAGATAACGAGTTCGGAGAGAGTATGTTCCTGTTAGAGTGAAGGGCAAGGCTGGTAGGTGTAGGGAATACTGGATGGCTAGCGAAGTTTAGGCTTTGGTAAAGAAAAAGGAGGCATATATCAGGTATCGACAGCAGGGATCGAGTGAATCCCTAGAAGAGTATAAGGGTAAAAGGAGTATACTTAAGAGGTAAATCAGGGCGGCAAAAAGGGGACATGAGATAGCTTTGGCAAATAGAATTAAGGAGCATCAAAAGAGATTCTATAAATACATTAAGGACAAAAGAGTAATTAGGGAAAGAATAGGGCCCCTTAAAGATCAACAAGGTCATCTAATGTGTGGAACCACAAAAGATGGGTGAGATACAAAACGAAAAATTTTGCATCAGTATTTAAAGTGGAGAAGGACATGGAAGCCAGAGAACTTAGAGAAATAAATAATGTCTTAAAAAGTGTCCATATTACAAAGGAGGAGGTGCTGGAGGTCTTAAAATTCATAAAAAGAGAGCTAAATCCCCAGGACCTGATCAGGTGTTTCCCATAACTTTGTGGGAAGCTAGGGAAGAGATTGTTGGGCCCCTAGCTGAGATATTTGTATTACTGATAGGCATGGGTGAGGTGCTGGAAGTCTGGAGGTTGACTAATGTGGTGTCATTATTTAAGCAAGACTGTAAGGAAAAGCTAAGGAGCTATAGACCAGTGAGCCTTATGTCAGTGGTGGTAAGTTGTTTGAGGGATTCTGAGTGACAGGATTTACATGCATTTTTTGAAGAGGTGACCAAGAAGATTGATGAAGGCAGAATGGTAGATGTTGTCTATATGGGCTTCAACAAAGCATTCGACAAGGTTTTGTATGGTAGACTGGTTAGTAAGGTTCGATCACAAGGGATCGAGGGCAGCTAGCCAATTGGATACAAAATTGGCTTGAAGGTAGGAGACAGAGGGTGGCGGTGGAGGGTTGCTTTTCAGACTGGAGGTCTGTGACTAGTAGTGTGCCACAAGGATTGGTGCTGGGTCCACTGTTTTTCGACATTTATATAAATGATTTAGATGTGAATATAGGAGGTATGGTTAGTATGTTTGCAGCTGACACCAAAATAGGTGGTGTAGTGGATGGTGAAGAAGATTACCTCAGAGTACAACAGGACCTCGATCAGATGGGCCAATGAGTGGCAGGTGGAGTTTAATTTAGATAAATGTGAAGTGTTGCATTTTGCTAAGGCAAAGCAAGGCAGGACTCATACACTTAATGTTAGGGTCCTGGGGAGCGTTGCTGAACAAAGAGACCTAGGGGTGCAGGTGCACAGTTCCTTGGAAGTAGAACCACAGGTAGACAGGGTGATGAAGAAGGTGTTTGGCATGCTTGCCTTCATTGGTGATAACATCGAGTATATTGTTGTAGGGGACATTGGTGAGGGCACTTTTGGCATACTATTCTGGTCACCCTTCCTTAGGATGTTTTAAACTTGAGAGATTGCATAAAAGATTTACAAGAATGTTGCTGGGACTGGTGGGTTTGAGTTATAGGGAGAGACTGAATAGGCTGGGATTTTTTTTCCCCTGGAGCGTTGGAGACTAAGGGGTGATCTTATAGAGGTTTATAAAATCATGAGGGGCATGGATAGGGTGAATAGCCAAGAACTTTTTCCGAGGGTGAGGGAGTCTAAAACTAGAGGGCATAGGTTTAAGGTGAGAGGGGAAAGACTGAAAAAGGAGGGCTAATTTTTTTAAAGCAGAGGGTGGTGCGTGTATGGAATGAGCTGTCAGAGGAAGCGGTGGAGATGGGTGCAATTACGACATTTTAAAAGGTATCTGGATGGGCATATGAACAGGAAGTATCTAGAATGATATGGGCCAAATGCTGCAAAATGGGACTAGGTCAGATTGGGATGTCTGATTGGTGCAGATGAGTTGGACAGAAAGGTCTGTTTCTGTGTTGTATGATTTGATGACTATGGCTCTATGCCAGAGGAAGGGGTACATGAAGGTACTGTTACAACATTTGAAAGACATTTGGACAAGTATATGAATAGGAATAGGATAGGTTGAGAGAGATATGAGCCAAATGCAGACAGTGGGGCTAGTTTAGTTTTGGAAAATTGATTGGCATGGATGAGTTGAACTGAAGCACGTGTTTCCTTGCTGTATGGCTCTGTGAGTCTCTCTAACTTCCAAACTAAAATTCATAATATATATTACAGCACAAAAATATATGCTTTATATAAAACTATTACACATTTGTACTTAGGATAGTATAATTACACAGAACTGTTTTACCGAACTAACAAGATCCTGACAACAGTAATTTTGTGGTAGAAATGAATCAGCAATCAAATCTATGCATGGTACAAACTCAACACAAATTAATGGAAATGAAAAATACTGAATGGATACATTTGTTATTTTTCTCCCCACATATGTTCATATTCTGTGGGTTGGAGTTGCCAGAAAACCAGGCTAGTTGAAATCAAACATTCTTACCTAGACACTGGCTGCAATAGCTCTCCTTGGTCCCTTGACCTCAGACCTAGCATTCATAGTTAACATTTACTGTAGTTATGAACATTGCAAAACATCGTAGGGAAAAAAAAATACCTGAATCCAGGGATGGCCTTTGCAAAGCCAACTACTTTCTGTATGCTGTAAGAGACTAGATCAGCCAGATGAGGCAGCATAGTTAGTTTTTCATTCCTCTTGGGACTGTTAATGCCATCGTGAACCATCCCAAAGATGGATAAATCCAATTTTGGTAACTCCGACATATCTGTACAAACCATACAGTAAAATCCAATGAGATAATTATCCTCGATAATCTTTTGCAACAATCCTGATATCTATCTGAAATACAGTGAACAGCCCACCTAATATACACAGTTGGCAGCAATTATTGATGAAAGTAAAAGCTAAATTTGTTGTCTGAAGGCATTGTTTTTGGTCCCCATGAGGAACTCTATTCTCTGACTGTGGTCTTCATCCCTAGAACCAGCCTGATAGTGAGGCAGACCACTTCGAACCTTGATGTTGTGTTTGACTCAGAGATGAGTTTCTGAACACATATCTAAAACATAACCAAGATTGCCTACTTCTATTTCTCAAACATATAAGCAGATAGTGGGTGGTCAGTGAAGAAGGGATGGAAGACCTTCAGAGTAACTGGAGGTTTGAAGATGGAGAACATAATTCTTGTATAGTAATGTTTGACAGCAGAAATAAGGAGGAAGGTATCAACTTCCAATGAAATGTTAAACTAAATTCCATTCTGTTCTAGTGGATCAGGTGTATGTCAACAATCCTGTGCGTTACTTGTAGACTAGAGTGGTACCCCAGTGCTGTCGACTGGGAGTAAGATAAAGACTGAGAGAGTTTTATAGAGGTTTATAGGGGGAGCACAGTGGCACTGTGTTTGGCATTGCTGCCTCACAGTGCCAGGGGCCTGGGTTCGATTCCATGTGGAGTTCGCACATTCTCCCTGTGTCTGTGCTGGTTTCTCCCACAGTCCAAAGATGTGTGTGTTAGGTGGATTGGCCATGCTAAAATGCCCATAGTGTCGAGGGCTGTACAGGCTAGTTGGGTTAGCCATGGGAAATGCAGGGTTACAGGGATGGGGGAGGGTGGATTGATCTGGGTGGGATGCTCTTCAGACTGTCAGTGTGGACTCGATGGGCTGAATGGCCTGCTTCCACACTGTAGGCTTCTATGATTCTATAATCAACCTGGTCAGATGCATTACGACACATGTCTAGAGCAAGTGGGATTTGAACCTGGGCCTCCTTGCCCACAGGTAGGGACATTATCACTGCACAAGACAGCACCATCTCGTCTTCTGTGCAAGCTGTGCAGCCTGTGTGACTATGTTTTAGCGAATGGCCACACATTAAGTAAAACCAAAAATAACTATCAAGTCAGCTTTCATTCCAGGATCCGACTTGTCCAGTAGGAGCAACATCCTTGCGGGAGCGTTTGCTAGCGCTGTTGGGAGGAATTTCAACAAGTTCAACAGGTGAAGGGGGACACAATACACTAGTTCAGTAGTGACACAGCACATCCTACAAGAAGAACCTAGGCAGAGGGAATTCAGATATGTTGAGTCTCAAGGGAGTAAGAGGCAGCTGAATGGCCTTGACTTTAATGCTAGGACAATTATTGGCAAGACAGATCAGTTACGGGCATGGATTGTCACTTGGAATTGTGATGTTGTTGCTATTACAGAGAGATGGTTGATGGAGGGACTGGCAACTCAACTTTCTGGGGAATAGGATCTTCAGGCACTACAGGGGAGGGTGTAAAAGAGGACATGGTGTCACATTATTAGTTAAGGAGTCAGTTACTGCAGTAAGGCGGGATGATATCTTGGAACAGTCATCAAACAAGGCTTTATGAGTAGCATTTAGGAATGAAAAGGAGGCAGTCATGCTGTTAGGAACATATTATGGACCCCCAAACAGTCAGTGGGCAATAGAGGAGCAGATATGTAGACAATTCACCGAGGTGTGCAAGAACAATAATGGGGTAATTATGGGAAACAAGGTGTAGAGCTGGATGAACACAGCAGGCCAAGCAGCATCAAAGGAACAGGAAAGCTGACGTTTCAGATAAGGCAATTTCAAATTCCACAATTTTAACTGGGATAATCCTAGTATAAAGAGTTTAGGGGGGCCAGATTTCTTAAAATGTGCTTTTTATATCAACATGTAGATAGTCAAATAAGGGACGGTGCAGCGCAGACCCAATTCTAGGGAATTAGCCAGACAGGTATTTGAGGTGGCAGTCGGAAAGCGTTTTAGTGAAAGTGACAACACCGTACATTTTCAGTTTGTTGTGGGAAAGGAGAAAGATGGTGCGCAATAAAGGGTTTTGGATTGAGGGAAGGCAGATTTTATTAAAACAAGACAGGATCTGGCCAAAGCAGACTTGTGGGTAAATCTACAGCAAAACAGCAGGGGATGTTCAGAAAGGAAATGGAGGGAGTACAGGCTCAACATGTTTACTTTAGGGTGAAACATAGCAGCAACAGGCCCAGAGAACCCTGGATGTCTAGGAATATTCAGGGCTGGATAAGAAGGAAAATAGAGGTGCATAA